>SNQJ01S0019529.1:74719-116708 GCA_010110895.2 Picea sitchensis | reverse complement strand
TTCACATCTTCGTGACACGTAGTGTCACGAAGTGTGAATCATGAAATATAACGACTCAGTTCTATCATCGTGCCTTTCATCATCATATGAGCGATGACTCCATCTGTCCTGTGAATCTCTCTGTCTCCCATTCTGACCATAACACACAGATCTTGAGCGGCTTCATTGGTATCTCCACGGGTACGAGTTGGTACCTGGTACTGGCAATCCTTTTCCAAAAATAGAAGTGGTACCTAACCCAAGCGACATTAGTTTCAATATCAATTTAAAGCATCAAAATGCATACGAATAGCTTGAAACGTAAAGATACCTTAAGTAGCCCCATTGAGTGGTAGGGAGATGTCAATTATGTCAAAAGAAGGCCAAAAGGGGTGGTACTGGGTATAGAAATGGAGGTCTTTGGAATATAATATAGGCAAAAACATGATCAAAACTGGAGACCAACAATCTACACACAATCTGATTTCACCACTTTTCTTTCTGACAGGAACTAAGTTAGCCAACCATTTAGAGAATCTTAAAGACACTATAATCTTAGCATAAAACAAATTTCTTACCTCTTTCTCAACTAATGGAAACAACAAAGGATTAATCCTTCTCAATTTTTGCTTGAAAGGTTTTTGGTCATCTTTAATTGGAATTACATGCTAAATCACCTTAGTGTCATAAACCTTCAAATACTCATAAATCCAGGAAAAAACATCTAAAAAATTCTTCATTAGGTTGATATATCTTTCCTTGATTTATGGACTGAGTGTCTTGGATAGTTTGATGATTTTGGGATCTTCCCGAGTCCCAATGTTACAATCCTCTATCTCTTCATGATTTGCAGTGACCTTGGGTTTTCTTGCCACATCGTTATTGTCAAAAAGTTTTTCCGATGGAACCAATCCCTTGGGAATGACATTATTTTTGAGCTGAACAATATCTCTACCAACAATCTAATTTTGGAAACAAATATCATTTGAGAACATGGTTGTATCTTCTTCTTGATCACAATAATTTTCATCATCAATATTTGAGTTGACAAATTCATCAGTCATTTGGAGAAATCTTACCACCTACTTGTCATCCTAAAAAATATGCCAATACTTGATGTTGTCAGGTACTGCTGGCCTGTGCTTGACTTCAATTTCATATTTTATGTTAGGAAAGATAGGAATCTTGAAAACATAGGCTGAAGTGGCTAATGCATCAACGATTAGATTTTGTCCTCTTGGAATCACTGAGAGATTATATTCTATGAAACTTTCAAGTAGACCAAGAACTATAGTTCTATATGCCCTTAACCTAGGATGCTTTGACTGATAGATGCCCTTAACCTGATTTATGACAAGCTCAGAATCCCCATGTACAACTATTATTTTTTCACCCAATTCTTTCAAAGTGTTCAAACCAAAAATCAATGCCTCATATTCAACCATGTTATTTGTGCAGTCAAAAGCAAATTTGTAAGAGCAAAGTTTTGAACCTGATCTAGGAGGAATTATCCAAACACCTGCTCCATCTCCCTCTTTGCTAGCATCTCCCTCAAAATTCATATTCCACATTTCATCATTTTCTCTATTTTGTTGGTCTGAAATTTTCCTTGCTTGATGATCAACCTCACCTTCCATAGGAAATTCAAAAATATTTGGTTCTCCTTCTTCAAAGCATAGGTCATTGTAGAAAATCGAAGAACCAACCTCAATATCAACAGAATAAATAGGATGATTGTTTGGTTTTCTTTTTCTACGCACCATGTACTTCAACAATACTTCCCTGTACAATATCCTTTCTCGGCCAAATACTGGTATAGTTGCATAGGACATATCCATCTGTAGAGTACCTTTCAACTTTGCAGCCCATGATCTTGAAAGCAACATGCCAAAATTTGGAGGAATGTAAGCAACAACTACATCCATGATCAAATGCTTTGATGTAATTTGAGATAGAGAGACAATCGGATCTTTGATTAAACCCAAACATTTTACCTTCCTTGAATCAAAAGAGAAAAGATCTTTGTAAGGCCTAGTGATGTCCAAGCCTAGTTCATCCATGATTACTTTTGGCATCAAATTATGAGATGCTCCTAAATCTAGCATTGCATTGTGTTAGGTCATATCATGAACTTTAAGGCTGACATAGAAAGGAGGTATATCACCATCATCACTAGTTTCTTCCACCTGAGGACCAAATACGATTGCAGGGTGATCATCTTGCACATTCAAAGTATCAGATGCTTCTTCCATTTTCAACATTTTTATGATTTGGCTTCTATATTCACCATTCCTTATCAATTCATTAAAACAAACATAAATTTTGATTTTTGCCATTTCACTTTCAAAATTAAAAGGAGACTGAGTTTTTTCTACCTCTTTGATGACTGCATCCCTTTTTTTTATCTCTGGTACCTTCTTTTGGAGCTATTCTTTTTGTTTTCCTTTCTCCAATACCTCTCTTGCAGAATTGTATTTCCTAGGCTGACTTGAAGAAGGTAAATTGACTTGAGGCTCCTTTGTAGGATTCCCTTTTGGTGGGTTTGCAGACACCTTTTTACTTCTGAGATTATATTGCTTTTGAAACCGCATGATGGCATTTTGAAAACCTTTTTATACTCTTATGTTTCCATTGACAATGTGTCATCATTTTCCTACATAAACTTATCATTTGCATCCATAAATTGATCATGTTCTTCTTTAGTTAGGAACAAATATGTTTTCAGTACCATCACAACAATGTATGTTGTCTTCAATAGATTCATCAAAATTTTCATTTACATAATTATTTTGGAAAGGGGGTTTAACTGTTGATCACCTTGATTTCTTTGGTCTCTCTGTCTAATCTATGGGATTAGTGCTCTTCTAAAAATTGGATTTTTGTGTTGAAAATCAACTTGATCTCCGATGGCAGGTTTATTTTCTAAAGATAACTTTTCCACCAATCTTTCCATAGTTTTCACCATTAAATCAAAATTTTCATCCGATGTTTGGGAAGTTGAAGGTTTAACTTCTCCTTGAACATTTTTCATATTAGTATCAGGATTATAGTTAATCTTTCCCGATGCCATTAGGTTTACTTCTACTTTAATTGCATCATTCATCATGTCATCTAGCGTGGCAAATCTCCTTTCCCTCAGCAACAAAGAAAAATCACTGTCAAAAGAGTCAACATAACGAAGTTGGGGAGCTCCAGGATGGGGTATAACTTCAGTTGGGATTGAATTGTAAACCCTCATGAATCTGGTTGAAAATTCTTGTATTGTCTCACTAGGTGATCTTTTTATATTATTATATTGGGTCAACAATTGAAGAGGATTTTTCTTATCACCCCATCTTGCAAGAAAGCTCGTTTCAAATGATGCAAAGTTAGGGATACTCGTTGTTGGAAGAGATTTAAACCATTTCCTGACTTCACCTGAGAGAATATGTGAAAACATTTTGAATTTTACATCTTCATCATCTACCTTCTCTAAGTCAACAAAGTCATTAAACCAATCTAAGTATTTCTGAGCTGAAACATTCTCTTCTGCATCATCTAACTTAATCCTTTGATTATAATTTTGAGGTATATAATGCAATTGAGAAGGTAAGAAAAGGGGAGACAATCTTACTGCCATGGGTCTAAGAGGATTTTGGACTGGATGAACAATATGACTGGGAATGCCAACAATTTGATTGGGGACAGTAGAAATCAGAGATTGGAATTTCTTTTCATCAAACAAAACTTCATTCAAGTTGGACTCTAATCTGGATCTAAACAAACTCTGTTCAAATTTTATGTCAAAATTGAGGTCATCAATACTCTTCACTCATTCATTAGGCAATGATAGATTTCTATCCAGAAAAATACCTGAGTCAACTACCCTTTCTTTTCTTTTATGTAAGAGTTTCTCAGGATCAGACACAGATGCTATAGGTTCTGGATCTGGGTTTCTCCTAGTGTAAATATTCTTTGCAGCGAGGATTTCTTAATAAAATTACTTTTTTTCTACTGATCTTATAAAATGAAGTCTCCAGGGTACATTTGTTTTAGACAATAAAATGTCCGATTCACTGTTACCCTTAGGAATCAAATCTGAAATTTTAAGTCGTTCTTTCCCAGGGAAAATTTCACTTTTTGTCCCCGACAACGACGCCAAAATGTTAGCACTAAGCAAATTTCCTAGGATGAGGGGACAACTCACAAAGGTAACCAAAAAACCACTTCAGAACTGAAAACTAGCCCTTTCAGTTCAGAGAGGGATCTCTCTTGTCACTTGGTCCCTTGGAAGATGGATCTTCTCTAAAGGTTTAATGGCTAGGTTTTGATTTGATGAAATATTTATGGGGTTTGCTTGCAAGAAGGAAATGAACTTGTTGGGAAATGGAGTCAACTCCGAAAACAATTGAAACAATGTTTGGTAGGTAGAGTTCTCATGGAAGCAAAGACAAGGTAGGTGATGTAGTTTCAATCTTTTAATTTGTTGTGATAAGATGGAAGAAAAAAAAAAACATATTACATCAATCAGAGCACCAAAGAGTTGAATTCTAATGAGTTAAGAAAGAAAAACAGAGTTTAAAATTGCCTAAATCTAAAGCACCATTTAGATGAATTTTAGACCCTTTACCATCCAATTTTAAACATATGAAAGGTTATAGATGAAGGGAAAGCAAACCATAAAAACATACATGAAAGGAAACACATACTTCAGGTCATCACCACATGAATCTTTGGTATGAAAAAACTCTGGACATCTCCACTTGTATTATTTCAGAATAAAAAATTCTTACAATGATCAGTACAATTTGTCCTTTGTGATTCTTCCAACCTCGAATACATCAAAACCTACAATATTCATACAACAATTCATTTCATTCGGTTTAAACCTATCACATTAAAATATAAAATTTCAGTTCACAAAATCTAGGATTTGCAGATATTTCTGCAGTTTGGTCCTTTATCATCGTCCTTTGGCTTTGATTGTATCTTCATTTGATTTGCTTCCTTTTGGTCGACAACTGGAAATCATTTACTCGATCCTGGGAAATTACATTGGGTCTTTCCCAATCTGACTATTTCCTTCCATTGCAATTCAGAAGGAATCTCATAATCTGCCATTTCTTTCATCAAAATTTTCAAGTCAATACAAGTGGCATATGACATGACATTTAAACCAAGTTTGGATATCTTAAGTTGATTTAGAATTTCAAAATATGTACTTTGTTTATCAACTAAAGTATCCCCTTTCAAACCCTCCTCCATGGTTTCAAATTTGGAGTGGTGCATTCTTGACTGAATCAATAATGCATTATATTCTTCTTGATCATGCAACTTACCTTTACCATCCCAGAATGATGGAAGGCCCTTTATGTACAATCCTTCAAATAAATTCTTGAAATCTTGCACACTTTGTTCCATCTGTGTTGATTTATTCATAACTGATTTCAAACGATCATGTTTTGTAATAATCCTTCTGGCCCAGATGATCAATGCAGTCCTATATGGTCCAAAAATCTGCAAGAGGAATTGAGTTGAGAAGATTAATGGCATTTTGTGCCCATTCAGATGGATTTTTGGATAAAGTTTCATTAACAACAGTGCATCTATGCCTGACTGTGATTTCTATATTATCTTTATCACTTACAAAATTCAAATATGATCTAAATTTAGCAACCTCAACAACTATAGAATCCCACATGATATGTTTAGCTCCTTTTAACAAACCTTTACTTCTCAATCTTGAATTTAGTTTATTAATMTTCTCCTGCAAGACTACCTTTTCCTTTTGAACTTGGGATATATTTTCATCCTTTGTGTGCACTTCCTGCTCCAATTTCTCCATGTTTTCCTTTAATCCTTTGATCTCTCCTTCTTTCAGACGAACTTGTGACATAGCCTGAACACTGTCTTCAGTGGTTGATCCAGTTCCTGTAGTATGGTCTAAAACCATGGCTCTAGTCACCAACTCTACCTTTTCTTGAGACCATTCCATGTTTTCCTTTTCCAACTGCAATATCTTTGCCTYATAATCCAGTGCTTCTTTCCGAAATGTTTCTTTTTCCTTCTCTAAAGATACCAATTCTGTTGTCTGTGGGTGTTCTGTAGTAGGCATGTTCAACTTTTTCTTCATTGAATGACTCAAAATTAAAGAAAAATGCTTYTGGTATATTGAGTGACTTTCAAACTGACAGACTATTTATTCTACACAGGACTTGAGACCCCTGTTTATTGACAATTACCCTTTCTGAATAGGAATATTGCTCAGCACACCAACCTATGAATGTAGGAAACATGAAGGAAAGATCAACAACATATGGAACAATGATGGCCTGGACTGCTTCTAAAAATTGAATACTCTTTCTCTTTATATCAACCAAGTTGCCTTGAGACACAAAAATGGGGGAAATAGTGATATTAGGATCAAATACATCTACATCTTTGTCAATTAGGGCGTCCTCATTACCTTCAGGGTCTTTCTTTTCTACTGACAATACTATGGGATCCATGGCGACGGGATAAATACCTAGAAGTGAACTGTAATGGTGCAAAGTTTGGCTGCAACAGAAAATGGCGGTCGTGACAGTGTTCAAACGGTTCCCGTGTTTGAAAATAATAAAAAAATGAAAATGTCAAATCGACATTTTATACTTTTCAATTTGCGGAGACGTGGATTAGTGGTTTTGGAACAACCCTCTTGTCATTCCGCAATCAACCGGACGCTGACACATACTCCTCGATAGAAACCACGGTTTGGATTGCGGGACCTCCCTTTAGAATTATCCCCCGTGCAACTTCAAACTCCGCAATGCTTCCTAGCCGTCGATTTTGATCGATCGTGATTAAGGTTATTTTGGGCCCGATCTAATTAAATTTTTTACCAAATTTAACTGCTTTATGCCATTTTTAACATTCCTGTCAATTTGTCATGTCTCCAAACCATTTATCGCCTTCGCTAATTTTAGAATCCTGACCCCAGGACATGATTATTTTTTATTGGTGACTAACATGTTGTACACCCCACCTTCCCCTCTTCACCTTTGTCACTTAAATGTTCCTTTAATTCTTTTACTTTTTTTTATGCCATCCACATTTACATCATTTTTCTTCCGTTTTGTATTAGAACCAACCTCTTTTGCATTGGATTTTCCTAACACAATACTTGCTCTCAATATCCCTGGTGGAGACCGTGCTTTTTCCTTCCATATCTAGTTTATATATGAACTAGGGTAATCTTTCCATACATGATTGCTATTATGGCACTTCAAACATGTTAAAAAAAACTTCCAATAATCCAAATATTGGATAAATTTCCACTAGCCACATATTATCTCCATTTCTTCCAACAAACCTTCTCATAGATTCATTTCCACCAATATTTCAATTACCTTTATGTCTTCTTTAAAATGACAGTCTACCTCCATATCTGTGAACTTGACAGTCTACCTCTATTACATGTGTACAATGAATCTAAAATAATATAGCCTTTTTCCTACTGCACAACAGACTTGCACAATCCAACCCCCAAAACAACCCCAAGCCTACCTCCTATAGGTCATGTCTTTTTCTTCTTCTCACTCAGCCAAAGCAATTTCACTACTGTGCTTAACCCTAAACTTAGCACAATCGTAGAGCTCCTTTACATTCATGATGAATGATCAATGCCTTAGCAAGTTTTGAGGTGTCCACTACTTATACAAGACTTGTCTTGCACTTGCAAGCCCCTCCAAGCCTAAGTGCACCCAAGTGCCCACACTACTAACTTCAACTGTGCCTGATAGTGCCTCTTCCCCCCTTCATGATTTGTGTGCCAATGTTTAATGCCAATGGTGCACCCAAGTGCATTCGATGGATGTCTTCCTGATAAGTGTGTCCCATGACTCCATTCTGTGGATACTTGTGCCTAAAGGTACTTTTGTTGTTTGTCACAACCCCCAAGTGTGGAATGCCCAACTCCTTGAGTCTGCATGTAGCCCAAGCACCCAAATCCATAAAATCCAGTCAAGTTCTCTATGCCACTTTGTCAATCATGCTTAATGCATGCTTGTGGACAATGTTTCCCGCTACCACCCTCTTTTCCTTTGCTCACCAAGTTCCCTTCCAACTTCTCTTGGTCTAACCAACTAATGCGAGCTTCCAAGTTATGTGGTGCGCCCAATCTAAATAAAGGCACCTGTCATGTCCGTGGTGTACCTTGCCAATTGATCAATGTACTCCAAAACTAACTCTTCTAACCATCAACCTTACGTCAAGTCTATCCATGCCGATTAATGACCACCAAAACGATCGTACGACAAAAATACCTAAATCCATTAAAAACCAAAACCTTATAAACAATGAATATTTAAATAATGTAAATAGCACTTCAAAGGACGAAATGCCCATACCAAACTAACCTAAAACATCCTTGTTATCCCTTTCGAACTCACTTAACCATAATTACTTGCCACTACCATTTGCTACTTGAAAAGATAGGCCACTCCCTCTTATCACAACCTTCGTTTGCTTCCCTATCACCCTATACATATTAAATGTGTATGACATATTTTATTAAATATATATATTTTAGGAAAAAACTGCGCGTGCACATTGAATGTAATTTACTATAGTTGTTTTGGGCAAGTGAGGACCTTAAAGAAGAATAGCGACAAAAGGTAAAAAATTCTTGTACACACCGAGTGGAATGTGTGTGAAAGTTAAAATAGTATTCTCCAAATTTGACTTAATCAAATGTCATACTTAACCGAGTGGACTTAATCCCCTTTAATCAACGACGAATTTCGAATTTCATGTGGTAATCAAGGTGAAATTCGATTTGATTTTATCGGATAGCATAAGCATAAATAGTTATAAGAACCTTAAATGTTTTATTTTATTTTTATTTTTAAGTAGTATGTTATTAATAGTGAATAAAGTATATATTTTTTAAATTGTATTTTAAATTAATGTAATTAATATTTTTAATGTATAAATGGATTTAGTTTACTTAAATATTTATTTTTAATTAAATAATTAAATTGTGTAATTTTGTAATGTAAACATCTTTTATATATGATTTTATTTATTTAAAATGATATATGTGGGAGCGAAAAAGGAAAGGATGCGGAGAAAAATAAAGAACGTGAATGATAGATTGACGAGGATGATGGGGATGGAGGGTTTTGGGAGAGATGGTGGATTGATCAGGGCACTAGCGAGGAAGAGAGAACCAATAGCTGTTGCGGTTTTGATTGAGCAGAAAAGGAAAGGACGCGGAGAAAAATAAAGAACACGAATGATAGATTGACGAGGATGATGGGGACAGAGGATTCCGGGCGAGATGGTGGATTGATCAGGGCACTAGCAAGAAAGAGAGAACCAATAGTCGTTGCAGTTTAAAATTCATCATCTCAAGCGGGCGTTTCATTTCATTTAATGGAGTATGTAATCAGATCATGTAGTAGGTTGAAGGAGCTTGGAGCTGGATCTCTGGGACTACACTAACCAAGGATACGAAAGGACAACCTTTAGGAAAAGGGAAAGGAACCAATTGGCGGATAGGCCTTCCAAAGAAGCCACACATTTAGCCTTTCGACAATGATATGTTGAAGAACATACATCGGCGGGAATTCGAAGATTCTACCATAGACCCTTTCACGACAGACAAGATACATGATCCTGGATTCTCTGCTCTTTTTGCGAGGATAATATTATGGTTTATGCTGGGACACAACTTGTTTTTTCTGATATAGTATTTGTTGTGTTGGTGGGATACCCAATATATTGGGGATTTAAATGTTGATGGTTATTTCAGATGGATATTTTTTTTTCAACTGGTATTANGGATAGGCCTTCCAAAGAAGCCACACATTTAGCCTTTCGACAATGATATGTTGAAGAACATACATCGGCGGGAATTCGAAGATTCTACCATAGACCCTTTCACGACAGACAAGATACATGATCCTGGATTCTCTGCTCTTTTTACGAGGATAATATTATGGTTTATGCTGGGACACAACTTGTTTTTTCTGATATAGTATTTGTTGTATTGGTGGGATACCCAATATATTGGGGATTTAAATGTTGATGGTTATTTCAGATGGATATTTTTTTTTCAACTGGTATTATTGGCAGACATTCGGTTAGGTATCATTGATGCATGTTTTGCATCATCTGGTGGTTAGAATCTTTTTGTTGGAGAATATGTACATAGCTATCTCAAAATAACTAGTATATATCTGTGTATGTAATTTTGTTATTATATAATGAAATTATGAATTTTTCCGAGGAAAAAAAATGATATATGTCAAAGTTTTGGCTAAAAATATCAATTTTCTTTATCATTATTTTGAATAATGGAAAAAAACCAATTCATAGCATATTTAAAATTCTTGTAAATATTTATGTACATCAATCATTAAAAATTCATGAAGTAAATGAAGGTGATCAATGAAGTAATTGTTATCTACTTATTGTAACCTCTATGCTTACTCCAATATAGTTTGACCTGAGATTATGTGCTAATCACCATTGAGTTGGCAATCACTATTTATAAATAAATGATATATCTGAATTCATTGATGCTTTCAAAAATGCAATTTAGACAATATAAATGGTTGATTTCACCCAGATCGGTGAAAAATACCAAAACTTAGAAAGTTTAAAACTATGGAAAGAAAATTGCATAGAAATTGCTTGTAGATTGTATAGTGAATGTGTAAATGTGGCACATATTAGGGTGTGTCTTTGATGGAAAATATGATATGTAATGGTGAATTTATCCATGCACTTTTGTGTGCTAGCTCTTAAATACATTGATCTTACATGTTGCAAAAGCACATCTACCATATATAAGTGGTTAATAAATATGTAACTCATGGGATTTGTTAACTTATGTTTAGCTATAAATATGTGAGAGTTTAGATTAAATTGGTAGATACAAATAGATTTTAATAATGGATCGAGGGAAATAGGTTCCTAATTTCAACTAAAAAATAAAAATATTAATAAAAAAAAAATTAATTCATTTTCATAGGAAAAAATGAATTTATATTCAAGTGGATTTCACAAATAAATTATTTATATTTATATGTTTAAAGAAGAAAACAATTTTTAAACAATAGAAATTCCAAGTGAAGCCACTTAAGAAAATGAATAACAAATAAAAACTTATAATATACCATATTGAAAAACATCACTTACTTATATTGGTAAAAAACATGCATATTTGAATAAATAAAATAAGTAAATAAATAATAAAAATTAAATTAAAAATTAACGAATAGTTATTTCATTATTGATTTTTTTTTAAGTATGTATGGAAATTATGAATTCCAATTATTTATTATTGTGTAAAATCAAATCCATTTTAATGTGAAGACCCTATAAGAGACCCCTAAAGGTATACATACTCTACTCTCTTTGAATTTGAACTTGAAACACCTACTCTTTTTTTTTTTTTTTCCACGGGAAAGTTTCTCGATTATATACAACAGTATACAATGTTTTTACATAGCAGCATTACAATATCCATCCCAGAGACTCAGCAAGGTTTGATCACAAGACCTCCTCCCAACACTTGGAGAAAGGTACACTTGAAACACCTACTCTTAACCATTAAGCCCACTCAAGTTATATATATTTTCACTGATATTATCAATACTTTAATTTTTTTTTTAATATATCCCAAAAAACTTTTAAAAGCAGAAAGATACTATTTGATCCACTTATTTGTATATACAAATTATGATAGCAATAAGATAAATATTTAAATAGACATCTCAACTCTTTCATCCATTTATTATACTTGCCGCCAGGCATGGTATATAGCAATCGATATGCCGTTGACGATATATTAACCCATGACGATATATTAACCCATGCGTTGACCAAAAATTTAAGACCTTTTGCAAAAGTAATACATTACAAATAGTTTTTTTTTTTAAATTATTTGTAAATGTTTTGCAGTAATTTGATTGGTTATGAAAATGCACCCCTTATTGCAGAAGGGGCGACGAGTCATAAATTATTAAATATACTAACCGTAGATATTTAGAGGCACCTCGAGCTCCAGTAAATTCGGTTGGTTGACAAATATTTCTTTTGAAGCTTGACAGAGCTGGTGTACCTCTGCCTCCATCACCTGTACTTCACTTATTATTCTGACGCTTTTTACATCCAACAACTACCTTATTATATTTTTATTATACCTGCATAACAACAGGTATACATTACCATTACCATGCGACTCTAGTTTATATATATATAAATTATAATAATATTTAAATAGACATCTCAAGTACATTTACTCTCCAACTAAAAAGATGGAGAAGACAAATAGATTCTCCATGTATTATGTATTTATATATAAAAAACCTTTAGTTACTTTACCTTTTCCAATTTAGAGCATATAAGTAGCACTATAACAACAACTTAATGCAAGTGGAGCCCAAGACATTATAGAGAGATGCCTTTTTGCTTTCAAAGATGTACGGTAAAGCAACATGCTATGATATGTATATAGCGATTTTTTTAGCACATTTAACCAAAAACTAATTATTTGGTCTTATGTTGGAGAGGAGATTCACAAAAAGAGAGTAGTTTAATACAAAATCCCATTTAACAATGTTTCCTATTACATTTTACCGTAATTATTTATCAATATAATATGAACGATAGTTTTTTCCAATGATCTTGGATGGAAGAGGAGATTAAAAAAGATAGTAGTTTAATCCTAATCCTTGAGTTTTTTTAAGAAAAAAAATCAATATAATATGAACGATAGTTTTTTCCAATGATCTTGGATGGAAGAGGAGATTAAAAAAGACACTAGTTTAATCATAATTTTTGAATTTTTTTTGGAAAAAAATTGTATATTTAATTTTCAAAAGAAAAACAAAATATATATAATAAGGCACTTTTAAAAGCAAGATTTCTTTAAGTCTAAAACTTAACATTATCATAAAAAACATGTTTATATAATTATTCTGAATTGCATAGTTTTGTTTTGTTTTAAAGCTTGCGTAAAAATGAAAACAATCTTGATCTTAGTCTTTGTTCTTTCTCATGCTTGTAAATACATGAGAATAAGTTATCGAGCTTAGTCTTTGTTCTTTCTCGTGCTCGTAAATCAATGAGAATGTAATCGAGTATACTTTTATCACTTTTTCGGACTCGTAAAGGTTATATGAAAAATGAACCCCCTGGAGTTTCCTTTAAGCTCTTTTCAGACTCTCTAAACATGAAAAGATTGCCGAGTGACCTTGTTTTCTTCACGCTCGTTAAATTATTTGAAGAAAACGTCTATTGAGTGATAATTTATTTCTTTTTCGGTCTCATCAGACTACTTTACGAAAAAGGAACTGAGAGAATTCTCTTTAAGTGTTTTTCAGACTCTCTAAACATGAAAAACCCCCGAGTTTTCTATCTTTGGACTCGTTAAACAAACATTGAAAGGCCCTTTATGGGATCGAATCACTCCTTCATAGGGTTCGTTAAATGTACTTTGAGGGACTCGTCCGAAGGACGAGCTTACATCGACAAGCATATGTTATCCTCATCAAGCTTGTGTAAAAATAAAGAGGTACTCGCTAGAAATGGTGGGGGAAAATTTGGGAAAGAAATATGTCTAAACCTATATTCCATGGAAGAGTCGCTTTTGAACATGACACCCTTTCACTCGCTTTGTGTCTAGGTTGGAAAATCCACTTGTCTCTTGATCATACTCCTTTGTAAGATTACAAATCAATATGTGATCCCTGTTGTTGAGTCAATGTTTTCAAGACAGTTTTCGTGTCGTCAATATGTTCAAAAATAAATTCAACCTGGAAAACCTTCTATTGCATCAACCATTTCTGCAGTCTTTAAGCCTTCTATTGCGTCGACCATCCCTGAGTCAGTCCTGAATCACTTGTTACTCTGATCTACATCAAATCTTGTTACCTGTTTCATGTCATTGATGGGGGATACATTAAGACCCTCCTGTGACGAGTCTTTTCCTGTCGACTTCAACTCATTATCCAAGACTTAGACTTAGAAAGTAATTGGTACCTTGGAACTTGCATGCCTCAATGGCAGGTTTCCTCGCTTTCGACAGTGGGTTTTCATTATCAACCCCTGATCGACAGATTCCGTTGAGTGTTCGACCTCAACTCATTGATTCACATTCGTTGGATTGTACGAGAGTACCTTGGGAGTCATTAACATTAATGGTGATTTCCCTCGCACTTGTTAACAGTATACCCTAATGACCGATAATCAAGTGGTTTCTACCATGTTCGACTTCAACACATGTATTCACATGGTTAGATTCGTACTATAGAGTGGTGGAGATGAAGACCCTGGATCTTTTCTGACAGATTCAGGTTGCGTTGGAGTATATTCAGTTTGTACTGTTGCATAGATCCACATTGTATGTCTGGTGGCTATGTTCAAATTTGAATCTTTAACACATAGAGCCATAGTGTATTTTTGGTGGCTATGTTCAGATTTGATTCATAATGGCATGGATCCACGGTGTATGTTTGGTGGCCATGACCTTGTATTACTTGACATGGATCTTCACATGTCGGCATTTGTGCTTTGAGTCATTTGTATCCTGAGTATGGGAATGCCTACCGCAGTGATGATATATTATTGTACTGTATTTCCTTGTTTGTTGGCAGGTTTCCGACCGACTATTCCTTGTTCCTTACACACACTCGACAAAGTATTTCAGCTATCATCTGTTCTAACTTCATACTTTGGGGGGCTCTCTGTTACACATTATTTTCGTCATCCCTATGACTGTTAATGAGGTAAACCTATCTGTTGCCTTTAGAGGGGACAGTGGCCTGAGTTCCTGAAGAGAGAAGGGAGAAGAACTTTTCCTGAGAAAAGAAGTTGCATTTTCCTCTGTAAAAACCCTATAAAAAAGGAAGTTCATAGGCTGCATTATAGCTAGGGTGCGAGAATACCTGATTCTCGCAGGTTGCATCATAGTTAGGTCGCGATGAGTTCGCAATCTTCTCTATAGGCAGGGTGCGAGAATGCTTACACGTGGGAAAAACAAGCGTTTTCTTGAATCTCCTAGAAGGAGAAACTTCCATGGTGAGGTCACATCCGAATGGTTTGGATCTTACTCGCTTTCATGATTTAGTGGGATCATCCTAACCTCCTCACCTTATCCTCTTCAGCTTATAAAAGGAGAGGAGCTCTCATGGAGAAGGGCTAAGTTGGATTTGGCTTGGAATTATTANTACTATAGAGTGGTGGAGATGAAGACCCTGGATCTTTTCTGACAGATTCAGGTTGCGTTGGAGTATATTCAGTTTGTACTGTTGCATAGATCCACATTGTATGTCTGGTGGCTATGTTCAAATTTGAATCTTTAACACATAGAGCCATAGTGTATTTTTGGTGGCTATGTTCAGATTTGATTCATAATGGCATGGATCCACGGTGTATGTTTGGTGGCCATGACCTTGTATTACTTGACATGGATCTTCACATGTCGGCATTTGTGCTTTGAGTCATTTGTATCCTGAGTATGGGAATGCCTACCGCAGTGATGATATATTATTGTACTGTATTTCCTTGTTTGTTGGCAGGTTTCCGACCGACTATTCCTTGTTCCTTACACACACTCGACAAAGTATTTCAGCTATCATCTGTTCTAACTTCATACTTTGGGGGGCTCTCTGTTACACATTATTTTCGTCATCCCTATGACTGTTAATGAGGTAAACCTATCTGTTGCCTTTAGAGGGGACAGTGGCCTGAGTTCCTGAAGAGAGAAGGGAGAAGAACTTTTCCTGAGAAAAGAAGTTGCATTTTCCTCTGTAAAAACCCTATAAAAAAGGAAGTTCATAGGCTGCATTATAGCTAGGGTGCGAGAATACCTGATTCTCGCAGGTTGCATCATAGTTAGGTCGCGATGAGTTCGCAATCTTCTCTATAGGCAGGGTGCGAGAATGCTTACACGTGGGAAAAACAAGCGTTTTCTTGAATCTCCTAGAAGGAGAAACTTCCATGGTGAGGTCACATCCGAATGGTTTGGATCTTACTCGCTTTCATGATTTAGTGGGATCATCCTAACCTCCTCACCTTATCCTCTTCAGCTTATAAAAGGAGAGGAGCTCTCATGGAGAAGGGCTAAGTTGGATTTGGCTTGGAATTATTAGCTTGGTTGGAGTGTCTTTGAGTTTTTCCTTTGTCAAGATAGATTGTGAATATTATGAGATCTATACTTTTAGAATTCTTGGAGTGGAAGTGTGTGGGGAACGAAGGAAATTTGGAAGGGACCTTACGACATCAAGGCCATGGTTGTAATCTCTCTTTCACATTTAATATGATTCTTTCCTATAAAGCTTGTTGTGTTTTATTGTATGATTCCTTGATCACATACATAGGTTTATATTGAGTTAATGCTATTACTATCACTTTGGTTGGTTGCATTCTTTTGCAGGATCATCATTGTATGAGTGTTGGAACGGAGCTAGGATGGTGATGGCGAGAGGAAGTGACGTTTAAACGGTATGTCACCTATCCCTCTTTAGTTAGGAAATTCAATATCTAAAACTTAAGGAAAGCGTCATGTTCTGGTGTGTTTTGTTCTAGATTTAGGTGGATCTAGGGAGATCAGTTAGTGTCCGCACCTACCGATTTATCCGATAACAACAACTTCAAATTTTTTAATGCTTCTCGGCCGTCGATTTTTATGGATCTTGATCAAGGTTATTTCGGGCCCGATCTAATTAACTTTTTCTCCAAATTTAACTGCTTTATGCCATTTTTAACCTTCCTCTCAATTTGTCATGCCTCCAAACCGTTTAGCGCCTGCGGTAATTTTAGAATCTTGACCCCAGGACATAATTTTTTTTTATTGGTGACTAATATGGGCTCCAACTGGGGATGGTGTCCTCCCCGCGAGGCACCAAATAACCATAGATATAGTAGCCTTATTCATTGGGCTATTGTTGAAACTTTCTGAAAAATAGAAACCTAGATACCTTATCTATTTCAATTCACACCAATAATCTACAACAAAACCTTAGGGCTTTCTCTCCGGGCTTCAAATTTTGTTGAGATGAAAAAAAAACTTAAATTGCTCTATCTTGAAAAATAACAATGGTTATTTACAATGAAATGGAAAGACCAAAATACTTTTAAGAAATGTAGTGTTTGAGAAACCTTCCATTTACAGGTCCTCCACTGATAAGATTTCCATTGAGCTCCTGCAAAAAATAAGCATTGCTCCCATGATAAACCACAATTTTGAATGGTCCCAGTCAGAGGTGATCAAACTTTCCATGCTTCCATTTATCTTCATTTCTTGCATCCCACTTCAACACTAGATCATCTACCTTGAAATCATAAACCTTTTTCATTTTGTCTTGATGCAATTGTGAGTTGTTGAAAACTTGTTCTCTCATTTGCTGCACATGAATCAATTGATTTATCCTTCTTTGATCATTGTTTGTTTCGTCTTCTTGTTCTTGCAACAACTTCATCACTAGTAGCCCTAATGAAGTAGGGAAAATTGCATCTGTTCCATATACAATCTGAAAAGGTGACGTAGAAATAAACCTCTTGGTGGTGATCCTATTAGCCCATAATGCATAAATAAGTTTCTTGTGCCAAGCCTTCTTGCTTTCCTGTAGAAGCTTCTTAATAATTCTTGTCAAGATCTTGTTGGATGACTCGGCTAACCCATTACCCTATGGGTAATAAGCTGTGGAATGACCAAGGGTTATGTTGTAATCACTGCAAAACTTTTCCATTCTCTTGGACTTGAAAGCTGATGCATTATCAATTATGATTTTGTCTAGACAACCAAATTTAGGCATAATGTTTCTTTCCAGAAATTGAATAATAAGAACATCAGTGGCTGGCCTTGTTGGAACTACTTAAATCCATTTGGTGAAGTAGTCTGTAGCTGTCAATATCCACCTATGTTGAACTGAATATGGTGGATGAATCTCTCCTATAAAATCAAGACCCCATTGACTAAACAATGCTTCAACAAAAATAGGTTTTAATGGCAAGGGTTGTATTTTTCTTTTGCCATAAAAATCTGGCACTCATGACAACTTGACACCTCCTTGTACACATTAGAAAAAATGTTGGGCCAATAGAATACTGCTCTCAGTATCTTATGAAAAATGGTTTTCCAGTAATGGTGCCCTCCACAATCACCTTTATGAAATTCTTTGATAACCTGTTTTACATCTTCTTCCAATAAACAACTTAGCAAAATCCCACCTGGATCTTTCCAATACAGAGAATTATCTAGAATACAAAATTTTGTTGCTTTTAAGTTTAGAAATATAGCCTTCGTCTTGCTTAGTTCAGGAGGAGCTTGTAAATTCCTTAACACATAGATAATATCAACATACCATGGAGATTCAAGGAATTTCTGAGATACCTATGGGAATGTCTCTTCTTTTGAATTTTCTGACAAGTCAACAATAAAATTTATCCCCAAGACATCATAATTTGACTATGTCAATAGTTTAGCAAGCCCCCGACCTTTGATCAACTTTGTAGGTTTTATCTCAATATCATACTCTAACAAGACATCTATCCATTTGCCTCTTTTTCCTTTAGGATCAGACTGCGTCAAGATGTCTTTCACATAATTGTTGGGTATATAAGCAACAACATGAGAATGCAAGATATAAATTCTGAATTATTTGAGGGGTTTTACCAATGCATATGCTTTCTTCTCCATGATGTCACACTTCAATGGAGAATCTCTCATATTTCTGCTATAGTAGGCTATGTGCCTTTCAAAATTCTTTTCATCTCTTTGCAACAAGACACCAACAATAGTGTGTTCTGATGCAAAAGAGAACAAGATGCAATCCTTTGCATAATCCAGATTGGCCAATATTGGTGCCTTGGTCAATGCCACTTTTATATCCTCAAAATATTTTCTGGCTTTTGGAGTCCACTTTATCTCACTTCCTTTTCTGAGCATGTTGGTAATATACTTTATGATTTCAGCTAGATTGGGGATAAACCTCCTCATAAAGTTTACTCTTCCAAGAAAAGACTGTACCTCCTTTTTGCTCCTGGGTGTGTTAATCTACAGAATTGCATCCACTCTACTGGGATCTATCTTTATTCCCTCTTTCGAAATGATATGACCAAGTAGTTTCCCTTCTTGCATTCCAAATTTAGATTTCTTGGGATTTAATGAAATGCCATATTTCCTACATTTATGAAAAACCCTTTTCAAATGTTTCATATGTTCATCATCATAATATGAAAACATAGTAATATCATCTAAATAAATGACAATGAACTTATCTTTCTCATCAACAAAAACTATGTCCTAGCCCTTTGGAAAGTTTCCCCTGCATTCATGAGCCCAAAAGGCATCTTGGCATACATATATGTACCCCAAGGTGTTGTGAAGGCTGTCTTCTCTTGATCATCATGATGCACCATGATTTGGTTGTATCCAGAAAATCCATCAAGCATTGACATTTTTTGTTATCCAACAACCTTCTGCCGAATTTAATCCATCTTTGGGAGAGGATAATTATCTTTGAGAGAAACTCTGTTTAGATTTCTAAAGTCTACACACAACCCGATTTCACCACTTTTCTTTCTGAAAGGAACTAAGTTAGCCAACCATTTAGAGAATCTTAAAGACACTATAATCTTAGCATAAAACAACTTTCTTACCTCTTTCTCAATTAATGGAAACAACAAAGGATTAATCCTTCTCAATTTCTTCTTGAAAGGTTTTTGGTCATCTTTAATTGGAATTACATGTTGAATCACCTTAGTGTCATAAACCTTCAAATACTCATAAATCCAGGCAAAAACATATGGAAAATCCTTCATTAGGATGATATATCTTTTTTTGATTTCTGGACTGAGTGTCTTGGATAGTTTGATGATTTTGGGATCTTCCTGAGTCCCAATGTTACAATCCTCTATCTCTTCATGATTTGCAGCGACCTTGGGTTTTCTTGCCACATCGTTATTGTCAATTTTTTTTTCCAATGGAACCAATCCCTTGGGAATGATATTATTTTTGAGCTGAACAATATCTCTACCAAGAATTTGATTTTGGAAAAAATCATCATTTGAGAACATGGTTGTATCTTCTTCTTGATCACAACAATTTTCATCATCAATATTTGAGTTGACAAATTCATCAGTCATTTGGAGAAATCTTACCACCTGCTTGTCATCTTGAAAAATATGCCCATACTTGATGTTGTCAGGTACTGTTGGCCTGTGCTTGACTTAACTTTCATATTTTATGTTAGGAAAGATAAGAATCTTGAAAATAGAGGCTGAAGTGGCTAATGCATCAACGATTAGATTTTGTGTTCTTGGAATCACTGAGAGATTATATTCTATGAAACTTTCAAGTAGACCAAGAACTATATTTATATATTCCCTTAACCTAGGATTCTTTGACTGATAGATAACTATATTTATATATTCCCTCAACCTAGGATTCTTTGACTTATATATGCCCTTTACCTAGATGCTTTGACTGATAGATGCCCTTAACCTAGGATGCTTTGACTGATAGATGCCCTTAACCTGATTTATGACAAGCTCAGAATCCCCATGTACAACTATTATTTTTGCACCCAATTCTTTCAAAGTGTTCAAACCCAAAATGAATGCCTCATATTCAACCATGTTATTTGTGCAGTCAAAAGAAAATTTATAAGAGAAAAGTTTTGAACCTAATCTAGGAGGAATTATCCAAACACCTGCTCCATATCCCTCTTTGCTAGCAGCTCCATCAAAATTCATATTCCACATTTCATCATTTTCTCTATTTGGTTGGTCTCAAATTTTCCCTGATTGATGATCAACCTCACCTTCCATAGGAAATTCAAGAATCTTTGGTTCTCCTTCTTCAAATCACAGGTCATTGTAGAAAATCGAAGAACCAACCTCAATATCAACAGAATAAATAACATGTTTGTTTGGTTTTCTTTTGCTACACACCATGTACTTCAACAATACTTCCCTGTACAATCTCCTTTCTTGGCTAAATACTAGTATAGTTTCATAGGACATATCTATCTGTAGAGTACCTTTCAACTTTGCAACCCATGATCTTGAAAACAACATGCCAAACTTTGGAGGAATGTCAGCAACAACTACATCCATGATCAGATTCTTTGATGGAATTTGAGATAGAGACACAATCAGATCTTTGATTAAACCCAAAAATTTTACCTTCCTTGAATCAAAAGAGAAAAGATATTTGTAAGGCTTAGTGATGTCCAAGCCTAGTTCATCCATGATTACTTTTGGCATCAAATTATGAGATGCTCCTGAATCTAGCAATGCATTGTGTAAGGTTATATCATGAACTTTAAGGCTAACATAGAAATGAGGTATATCACCATCATCATTAGTTTCTTCCACCCGAGGACCAAATAAGATTGCAGGGTGATCATCTTGCACATTCAAAGTATCATATGCTTCTTCCATTTTCAACATTTTTATGATTTGGCTTCTATATTCACCATTCCTTATCAATTCATTGAAACGAACAAAAAATTTAATTTTTTCCATTTCACTTTCAAAATTAAAAGGAGACTGAGTTTTTTCTACCTCTTTGATGACTGCATCCCTTTTTATCTCTGGTACCTTCTTTAGGAGCTCTTCTTTCTGTTTTCCATTCTCCAATACCTCTCTTGCAAAACTGTCTTTCCTAGGCTGACTTGAAGAAGGTAAATTGACTTGAGGCTCCTTTGTAGGATTCCCTTTTGGTGGGTTTGCAGACACCTTTTTACTTCTGAGATTATATTGCTTTTGAAACTGCATGATGGCATTTTGAAAACCCTTCTTATACTCTTCTATTTCCATTGAAAATGTGTCATCATTTTCCTGCATAAACTTATCATTTTCATCCATAAATTGATCATGTTATTCTTTAGTTAGGAACACATATGTTTTCAGTACCATCACAACAATGTATGTTGTCTTCAATAATTTCATTTACATAATTATTTTGGAAATGGGGTTTAACTTGTTGATCACCTTGATTTCTTTGGTCTCTATGTCTAATCTGTGGGACTGGTGCTCTTCTAAAATTTGGATTTCTGTGTTGAAAATCAGCTTGATCTCTGATGGCAGGTTTATTTTCTAAAGATAACTTTTCCACCAACCTTTCCACAGTTTTCACCATTAAATCAAAATTTTCATCTGATGTTTGCGAAGTTAAGGGTTTAGCTTCTCCTTGAACCTTTTTCATATCAGTATCATGATTATGCTTAATCTTTCCCGATGCCATTAGATTTACTTCTACTTTAATTGCATCATTCATCATGTCATCTAGCGTGGTAGATTTCCTTTACCTCAACAACAAAGAAAAATCACTGTCAAAAGATTCAACATAATGAAGTTGGGAAGCTCCAGGAGGGGGTATAACTTCAGTTGGGATTGAATTGTAAACCCTCATGAATCTGGTTGAAATTTCCTGTATTGTCTCACTGGGTGATCTTTTTATGTTATTATACTGGGTCAACAATTGAAGAGGATTTTTCTTATCACCCCATCTTGCAAGAAAATTGGTTTCAAATGCTGCAAAGTTAGGGATACTTGCTGCTGGAAGAGATTTAAACCATTTCCCGACTTCACCTGAGAGAATCTATGCAAACATTCTGAATTTTACATCTTCATCATCTACCTCCTCCAAGTCAACAAAGTAATTAAACCAATCTAAGTGTTTCTGAGCTGAAACATTCTCTTCTGTATCATTTGACTTAATTCTTTGATTATAATTTTGAGGTAGATCATGCAATTGAGAAGGGGAGAAAAGGGGAGAAAATCTTACTGCCATGGATCTAGGAGGATTTTGGACTGTATGAACAATATGACTGGGAATGACAACGATTTGATTGGGGACAGTAGAAATCAGAGATTGAAATTTCTTTTCATCAAACAAAACTTCATTTAAGTTGGACTCTGATCTGTATCTAAACAAACTTTGTTCAAATTTTATGTCAAAATCGAGGTCATCAATACTCTTCACTCAGTCATTAGGCAATTATAGATTTATGTCCAGAAAAATACTCGAGTCAGCTACCCTTTCTTTTCTTTTATTTAAGAGTTTCTGAGGATCAGACACAGATGCTATAGGTTCTGGATCTGGGTTTCTCTTAGTGTAAATCTTCTTTGGAGCGAGGATTTCTTAATAAAATTACCTTTTTTCTATTGATCTTATAAAATGAAGTCTCCAGGGTAATTGTTTTTCAGCCAATAAAATGTTTGATTCACTGTTACCCTCATGAATCAAATCTGAAATTTTAAGTCATTCTTTCCCAGGGAAAATTTCACTTTTTGTCCCCGACAACGATGCCAAAATGTTAGAACTAAGTAAATTTCATAGGATGAGGGGAAAACTTACAAAGGTAACCAAAAAACCACTTCAGAACTAAAAACTAGCTCTTTCAGTTCAGAGATGGATCTCTCTTGTCACTTGGTCCCTTGGAAGATGGATCTTCTCTAAAGGTTTAATGGCTAGGGTTTGATTTGATGAAAGATTTATGGGGTTTGCTTGCAAGAGGTAAAGGAACATGTTGGGCAATGGAGTCAACTCTGAAAACAATTGAAACAATGTTTGGTAGGTAGAGTTCTCAAGGAAGCAAAGACAAGGTAGGTGATGAATTTTCAATCTTTTAATTGGTTTATGATAAGATGGAAGAAAGAAAAAACATATAACATCAATCATAGCACCAAAGAGATGAATTCTGATGAGTTAAGAAAGAAAAACAAACTTTAAAATTCCTTGAATCTAAAGCACCATTTAGATGAATTTTAGACCCTTTACCATCCAATTTTAAACATATGAAAGGTTGTAGATGAAGGGAAAGCAAACCAGAAAAACATACATGAAAGGAAACACATACTTCAGGTCATCACCGCATGAATCTTCGGTATGAAAAAACTCTGGACATCTCCACTTGTATTCTTTAAGATTAAAAAATTGTTACAATGATCAGTACAATTTGTCCTTTGTGCTTCTTCCAACCTCGAATACATCAAAACCTACAATATTTATACAACAATTCATTTCATTCGGTTTAAACCGATGACACTAAAATAGAAAATTTCAGTTCACAAAATCTGGGATTTGCGGACATTTCTGCAGTTTGGTCCTTTATCTTCGTCCTTTGGCTTTGATTGTATCTTCATTTGATTTGCTTCCTTTTGGTCGACAACTGGAAATCATTTACTCGATATTGGGAAATTACATTTGGTCTTTCCCAATCTGACTATTTCCTTCCATTGCAATTCAGAAGGAATCTCATAATTTGTCATTTATTTCATCAAAATTTCCAAGTCAATACAAGTGGCATATGACATGACATGTAGACCAAGTTGGACTGTCTTAAGCTGATTTAGAATTTCAAAATATGTACTTAGTTTATCAACTAAAGTATTCCCTTTCAAACCCTCCTCCAGGGTTTCAAATTTGGAGTGGTCCATTCTTGACTGAGTCAATAATGCATTATATTCTTCTTGATCATGCAACTTACCTTTACCATCTCAGAATGATGGAAGGCCCTTTATGTACAATCCTTCAAATAAATTCTTGAAATCTTGCACACTTTGTTCCATCTGTGTTGATTTATTCAGAACTGATTTCAAAAGGTCATGTTTTGCAATAATCCTTCTAGCCCAGATGATCAATGCAGTCTTGTGTTTTACCCCAATGGTCTAAAAATCTGCAAGAGGAATTGAGTTGAGAAGATTAATGGCATTTTGTGCCCATTCAGATGGATTTTTGGATAAAGTTTCATGAACAACAGTGCATCTATGCCTGGCTATGATTGCTATATTATCTTTATCACTTACAAAATTCAAATATGATCTAAATTTAGTAGTCTCAACAACTATAGAATCCCATATGATATGTTTAGCTCCTTACAACAGACCTTTACCTCTCAATCTTGAATTCAGTTGATTAATATTCTCCTGCAAGACTACCTTTTCCTTTTGAACTTGGGATATCTTTTCATCCTTTGTGTGCACTTCCTGCTCCAGTTTCTCCATGTTTTCCTTTAATCCTTTGATCTCTCCTTCTTTCAGACGAACTTGTGACATAGCCTGAACACTGTCTTCAGTGGTTGATCCAGTTCCTGTAGTATGGTCTAAAACCATGGCTCTAGTCACCAACTCTACCTTTTCTTGAGACCATTCCATGTTTTCCTTTTCCAACTGCAATATCTTTGGCTTATAATCCAGTGCTTCTTTCTGAAACGTTTCTTTTTCCTTCTCTAAAGATACCAATTCTGTTGTCTGTGGGTGTTCTGTAGTAGGCATGTTCAACTTTTTTTTCATTGAATGACTCAAAATTAAAGAAAAATGCTTCTAGTATATTGAGTGACTTTCAAACTGACAGACTATTTATTCTACACAGGACTTGAGACCCCTGTTTATTGACAATTACCCTTTCTGAATAGGAATATTGCTCAGCGCACCAACCTATGAATGTAGGAAACATGAAGGAAAGATCAACAACATATGGAACAATGATGGCCTGGACTGCTTCTAAAAATTGAGTACTCTTTCTCTTTATATCAACCAAGTTGCCTCAAGACACAAAAATGGGGGAAATAGTGATATTAGGATCAAATACATCTACATCTTTGTCAATTAGGGCGTCGTCATTACCTTCAGGGTCTTGCTATGCTACTAACAATACTATGGGATCCATGGAGACAAGATAAATACCCGAAAGTGAACTGTAATGGTGAAAAGTTTGGCTGCAACAGAAAATGGCGGTTGCGACAGTGTTCCAACGGTTCCCGTGTTTGAAAATAATAAAAAATGAAAATGTCAAATCAACATTTTATACTTTTCAATTTGCGGAGATGTGGATTAGTGGTTTTGGAACAACCCTCTTGTCATTCCGCAATCAACCCGACGCTGACACATACTCTTCGATAGAAACCACGGTTTGGATTGTAGGACCGCACTTTAGAATTATCCCCCGTGCAACTTCAAACTCCGCAATGCTTCCTAGCCGTCGATTTTGATCGATCGTGATCAAGGTTATTTCGGGCTCGATCTAATTAAATTTTTAGCCAAATTTAATTTCTTTATGCAATTTTTAACCTTCCTGCCATTTTGTCATGCCTCCAAACCATTTAGCGCCTTCGCTAATTTTAGAATCCTGACCCAAGGACATAATTTTTTTTTATTGGTGACTAACATGTTGTACACCCCACCTTGCCCTCTTCACCTTTGTCACTTAAATTTTCCTTTAATTCTTCTACTTTGTTTTATGCCATCCACATTTACATCATTTTTCTTCCTTTTTGTATTAGAACCAACCTCTTTTGGATTGGATTTTCCTAACACAGTACTTGCTCTCAATATCCCTGATGGAGACCGTGCTTTTTCCTTCCATATCTAGTTTCTATATGAACTAGGCTAATCTTTCCATACATGATTGGTATTATGGCACTTCAAACATGTAAAAAACAACTTCCAATAATCCAAATATTGGATAAATTTCCACTTGCCACATATTATCTCCATTTCTTCCAACAAACCTTCTCATAGATCCATTTCCACCAATATTTCAATTACCTTTATGTCTTCTTTAAAATGACAGTCTACCTCCATATCTATGAACTTGACAGTCTACCTCTATTACATATGTACAATGAATCTAAAATAATATAGCCTTTTTCCTACTGCCCAATAGACTTGTACACTCCAACCCCTAAAATAACCCCATGCCTACCTCCTATAGGTTCAGTCTTTTTCTTCTTCTCACTCAGCCAATGCAATTTTCCCTGCTGTGCTTAACCCTAAACTTAGCACAATCGTAGAGCTCCTTTACACTCGTGATGAATGATCAATGCCTTAGCAAGTTTTGAGGTGTCCATTACTTATACAAGACTTGTCTTGCACTTGCAAGCCCCTCCAAGCCTAAGTGGACCCAAGTGCCCACACTACTAACTTCAACTATGCCTGATAGTGCCTCTTCCCCCCTTCATGAATTGTATGCCAATGTTTAATGCCAATGGTGCGCCCAAGTGCATTCGATGGATGTGTGCCTGATAAGTGTGTCCCATGACTGCATTCTGTGGATACTTGTGCTTAAAGGTACTTTTGTTGTTCGTCACAACCCCCAAGTGTGGAATGCCCAACTCCTTGAGTCTGCATGTAGCCCAAGCACCCAAATCCATAAAAGCCAGTCAAGTTCTCTATGCCACTTTGTCAATCGTGCTTAATGCATGTTTGTGGACAAGGTTTCCCGCTACAACCCTCTTTTCCTTTACTCACCAAGTTCCCTTCCAAGATTCTCTTGGTCTAACCAACTAATGCGAGATTCCAAGTTATGTGGTGCGCCCAATCTAAGCAAGGGCACCTGGCATGTTCGTGGTGTACCTTGCCAATTGGTCAATGTACTCCAAAACTAACTCTTCTAGCCATCAACCTTACGTCAAGTCTATCCATGCCGATTAATGACCACCAAAACGATCGTATAACAGAAATGCCTGAAACCATTAAAAATTAGAACCTTATAAACAATGTAAATATCACTTCAAAGTACAAAAGGTCCATACCAAACTAACCTAAAACATCCTTGTTATCCCTTTCCAACTCACTTAACCATAATTACTTGCCACTACCATTTGCTACTTGAAAAGATAGGCCACTCCCTCTTATAACATCCTTCTTTTGTTTCCCTATCATCCTATACATATTAAATGTGTATGACATATTTTATTAAATATATATATTTTAGGAAAAACTGCGCGTGCACATTGAATGTAATTTACTATAATTGTTTTGGGCAAGTGAGGACCTTAAACAAGAATAGCAACATAACGACAAAAGGTGAAAACGTCTTCCATATTCGTGTACACACCTAATCCTTCCATATTCTTGTACACACCTAAACGTTTGAGTGTGAAAGTTAAAATAGTATGCTCCAAATTTGACTTAATCAAATGTCATACTTAACCGAGTGGACTTAATCTCCTTTAATCAACAACGAATTTCGAATTTCATGTGGTAATCAAAGGTGAATTTCGATTTGATTTTTCGGATAGCATAAGCATAAATAGTTATAAGAAAGTTAAATGTTTTATTTTTTTTTACTTTTTAAGCAGTATGATATTAATAGTGAATAAAGTATATACTTTTTGAATTGTATTTTGAATTAATGTAATTAAATATTTTGTTCTAATTAAATTGTGTAATTTTGTAATTGAAACATCTTTTATATATGATTTTATTTATTTAAAATGATATATGTGGGAGTGGAAAAGGAAAGGACGCGGAGAAAAATAAAGAACGCGAATGATAGATTGATGAGGATGATGGGGACAGAGGGTTTTGGGAGAGATGGTGGATTGATTAGGGCACTAGCGAGGAAGAGAGAACCAATAGCCGTTGCAATTTCGATTGAGCGAAAAAGGAAAGGACGTGGAGAAAAATAAAGAATGCAAATGATAGATTGACGAGGATGATGGGGACGAATGATTCTGGGAGAGATGGTGGATTGATCAGAGCACTGGCGAGGAAGAGAGAACCAATAGCCGTTGCAGTTTAATATTCATCATCTCAAGCGGGCGTTTCATGTCATTTAATGGAGGATGTAATCAGATCAGGTAGCAGGTTGAAGGAGCTTGGAGATAGATTTTCGGGACTACACCAACCAAGGATACAAAAGGAAAACCTTCAGGATAAGGGAAAGGAACCAATTGGCGGATAGGCTTTCCAAAGAAGCCACACAGTTAGCCTTTGGACAATGGTATGTTGAAGAACATACATCAATGGGAATTCGAGGATTCTACCACAGACCCTTTCACGACAGACAAGATACATGATCCTGGATTCTCTGCTCTTTTTGCGAGGATAATATTATGGTTTATGCTGGTACACAACTTGTTTTTTCTGATATAGTATTTGTTGTATTTGTGGGATACCCACTATATTGGGGATTTAAATGTCGATGGTTATTTCAGATGGATTTTTTTTTTGAAATTGGTATTATTGGAAGACATTCAGTTATGTATCATTGATGCCTGTTTTGCATCATCTGGTGGTTATAATCTTTTTGTTGGAGAATATGTACATAGTTATGTCAAAATAGCTAGTATATATCTGTGTATGTAATTTTGTTATTATATAATGAAATTATGAATTTTTTCGAGGAAAAAAAATGATATATGTCAAAGTTCTGGCTAAAAATGTCAATTTTCTTTCTCATTATTTTGAATAATGGAAAAAAAAACCAATCCATAGAAAATTTAAAATTCTTGTAAATATTTATGTACATCAATCATTAAAAGTTCACGAAGTATATGAGGGTGATCAATGAAGTAATTGTTATCTATTTATTGTAACCTCTATGCTTACTCCAATATAGTTTGACCCGAGATTATGTGCTAATCACCATTGAGTTGACAATCACTATTTATAAGTAAATGATATATCTGAATTCATTGTTGCTTTCAAAAATGCAATTTAAACAATATAAATGGTTGATTTCACCCAGATCGGTGAAAAATACCAAAACTTAGAAAGTTTAAAACCATGGAAAGAAAGTTGCATAGAAATTGCTTGTAGATTGTATAGTGAATGTGTAAATGTGGCACATATTAGGGTGTGTCTTTGATGGAAAATATGATATGTCATGGTGAATTTATCCATGCACTTTTGTGTGCTAACTCTTAAATACATTGATCTTACATGTTGCAAAAGCACATCTATCATATATAAGTGGTTAATAAATATGTAACTCATGGGATTTGTTAAGTTATGTTTAGCTATAAATATGTGGGAGTTTAGATTAAATTGGTAGATACAAATAAATTCTAATAATGGATTGAGGGAAATAGGTTCGTAATTCCAACTAAAAAATAAAAATATTAATAAAAAAAAAGTAATTCATTTTCATAGGAAAAAATGAATTTATATTCAAGTGGATTTTACAAATAAAGTATTTATATTTATATGTTTAAAGAAGAAAACAATTTTTAAACAATAGAAATTCCAAGTGAAGCCATTTAAGAAAATGAATAACAAATAAAAACTTGTAAAATATTCAAAAACATCACTTACTTATATTGGTAAAAAACATGTATATTTGAATAAATAAAATAAGAAAATAAATAATAAAAATTTATTGATTTTTTTTTAAGTATGCATGGAAATTATGAACTCCAATTATTTATTATTGTGTAAAATCAAATTCATTTTAATTTTTAATGTGGAGACCCTATAAGGGACCTCTAAAGATATACATACCCTACTCTATTTGAATTTGAACTCCAAACACTTATTCTTAACCATTAAGCCCACTCAAATTATATATATTTTAATAATATTATCAATACTCTTTTAATAGTATTATCAATAAATTTTTTTTAATATATCCCCAAAAAAACTTTTAAAAACAAGAAAATACTCTTTGATCTATTTATTTGTATATACAAATTATAATAGCAATACAATAAATATTTAAATAGACATCTCAACTCTCAACTCTTTGATCCACTCATTTATATATACAAATTATAATAGCAATGAGATAAATATTTAAATAGACATCTTACAAATTATATTAGCAATGAGATAAATATTTTAAATGGACATCTATTTTATTTTGTATATACAAATTATAATAGCAATACAATAAATATTTAAATAGAAATCTCAACTCTCAACTCTTTGATCCACTCATTTATATATACAAATTATAATAAATATTTAAATCTCAACTCTCAACTCTTTGATCCACTCATTTATATATACAAATTATAATAGCAATGAGATAAATATTTAAATAGACATCTCAAGTACATTAACTCCCCAACTAAAAATATGGAGAAGACAAATAGATTCTCCATGTATTATGTATTTATATATAAAAAAACCTTTAGTTCCTTTACCTTTTCCAATTTAGAGCATATAAGTAGCACTATAACAACAACAACTTAATGCAAGTGGAGCCCAAGGCATTATAAAGAGATGCCTTTTTACTTTCAAAGATGTACGGTAAAGCAACATGTTATGATATGTATATAGCGATTTTTTTTTAGCACATTTAACCAAAAACTAATTATTTGGTCTTAGGTTGGAGAGGAGATTCACAAAAAAATAGGGTAGTTTAATACAAAATCCCATTTAACAATGTTTCCTATTACATTTTACCATAATTATTTATCAATATTACATTTTACCATAATTATTTATCAATATAATATGAACGATAGTTTTTTCCAATGATCTTGGATGAAAGAGGAGATTAAAAAAGATAGTAGTTTAATCCTAATCCTTGAGTTTTTTTAAGAAAAAAAAGTCAATATAATATGAACGATAGTTTTTTCCAATGATCTTGATCTTGGATGAAAGAGGAGATTAAAAAGGAGATTAAAAAAGACACTAGTTTAATCATAGTTTTTGATTTTTTTTGGAAAAAAATTATATATTTAATTTAAAAAACAAAAAACAAAATATATATAATAAGGCACTTTTAAAAGCAATATTTCTTTAAGTATAAAACTTAACATTATCATAAAAAAACATGTTTATATAATTATTCTAAATGATCTAGGTATCAAATGTTAAAAAATAAAATATAACTAAGAGCGAGTAAGCTTTATTTCCAAGTTTTGACAACATCACAACTTTTCAAAATTGTCCACTTTTCCACATTGCTTCAATACATAGCTATCCCTATTTCAAATAGATAATCTTTTTCTAATGTTTCCATTAAGACCAATTAACATTCTTGAATGGATAAAGCTTTCTTAGATAGGACCATCTTTAAGGGATGAAGCTTCCTTAGATAGCTTATTACCCTTCTCATTTAATTCTCTAAACTTTAAAGACATGTTGAAAAGTGACAAGAACAAATTGATTTATTATCTACCTTATCTTTTCCATATTTGGAAGAAGTCTTAAGTTTTTCAACTTTTTTCCAATAGAAAATTTGCTCAAATTATATTAGAGTATAATTTTTTTACATCTTCTTGTCCATAATATGGAATCCAGCGAGAGATTAAACTGGATGAACCAAGTAGTCAAAACAAAAACTGTCCGGAAATAACATTCCTTATAAGCCTCAGAAGACCGATATTTCAAAATGTAATGCTACGTAACCATAATACTAGATCAAAAGGTAAACATCTAACTTTAAGATCTAGATCTATATGATAAAAGTCCAAAAATAGTATAAGCACGCTCAAAATACCGAAATACGGAAATTTGTCAAAATAGGGTGAGATGTCTTTTGGGGACCTTCAGTCCCGTTTTCCCACTTGAAATATGTAATTCTGCCTTCAGGTTCATGTATAGCTTGTTTAGATAGATGATCCACCTCCTTATTAAATTCTCTGAAAATATGATAGATACTAATTTCTTGAAAGTTTTTTAATAATTCCTTTGTTCTAAGCTTCCATCCTTTGATAACACTAGCCCAGAGTCTTCCTCTATTGGTTATTCATTCTATAACTACCTTTGAGTCTCCCAGAACATGTGCAGTCGGTGTGAGAGTTGCCCATACTCCTAGTAGTTCTGCCCTTGTATTGGATCCTTCCCCACAGTTGGAAAACCATCTATACACTGATAAATCTGGAGTTTTGATAGTACCCCTGACTCCACATTGCTTGCCACATGTTTGTGCTACCCCATCAAAACATGCAGTAGTAGTATCAACAAGATGAGTAATCAAACAAGCTCTTAAAGGGATATGTTTTTGTGTTGTCGGGTGTCTTTTAAGTGGTTCAAGAGTCTTGATAACCATAAAGAGAACTGAAGGAGAAGTATTCTCGAAGATATATTTGTTCCTCTCTATCCAAATATACTAGCAAGTAAGGGCAACGAGAATAGAGAAGACAGACTTGTCCTCTGTACAAGAGTTAAAATAATCAGATAGTGTATCCCCTTTCCAATTTTTTTTATACTTCTGAATAGTTTTTATTCTTTCCTAGACCAATTTGGTGAAAGTGCACTGTATCGAAAGGTGGTTAATATCTTCAGTGTTATGTTTGCACAATTGGCAACGACTTGGGCCCTCCCAGCCTTTTTGTTGTAGTATATCCCATGTTAATATTTTGTTTTCAACTGCCAACCATATAAACAATTTGATCTTGAGTTGTATGTCCCATTTCCAGATATTATACCTCCATCCACCATACATTGGGAACCTCTGGGTAGATATGAGAGCTATATAAACATTTTTAATAGTAAGAGACCCAAAAGTATCGCCTCCGGTCCACATCATTTCATCTTCTGTATCCTGGATGGAGGCTCCTGCACCAATAAGAGTGATAGGAAACTGAACCCATTCAACTACTAGCTCACCTGTAACACCCAACTCGTTGCTATAGATCTAGTTGTATGTGAGGGAGAAATGATCCAAGTGCCCTTTGGCTTGGGCGATAATTGTGATCTTTTTCCGCCTTAAGTGAGTGATAAGAACCTGCGAGAGAATAGATCTATCTCCCAGTCCCAAGATTCTGTCTCTACTGAGAAATTAAGGTGGCCTAATTCGGGGATCCAACTAAGCCAATGTGTGATGAAGTGGACCGATTTAATAAGACTGTTCCAGATCCTTGATGCCATAGACTGTTTGAAAGTTGTCGACCTAAACCAATTGATGACAGTTGTAAAGAGAATATATTTATCCTTAATAACATTGTGCCAAATGCCATCCTGAGTTAAAACTCTCCAGAGTATATTAGTTGTCAAAGCTTTGTTGAAATGGAATAAATTGCAAAAACCCCATCCACCGCAGTTCTTTGGTTTAGATAGAGATTCACACCTGCAAAGATGGAAATGTTGAGTTTCAATGTTACCATTGTTGGATCATGTTGTCATTGATGCCAATGGTTTGATTGATTGATGTCAAGTGATTAAATGACTGATTGATGTCAAGTGATTAAATGATTGATTGATGTCAAGTGATTAAATGATTGATTTCCCTTGATGAGAATGATAGATGTCAAGTGGAAACCAATCGATGAAGATGAATCATTGATATGATGCATAGATGAAGATGGATCAATGGTTTGTCATCGATACATGATGAAGATGGATTCTTTGATACATGATGGAAAGTTTGGTTGATGTAAAGATGAATCATTATTTCCTTGTCACAGTTGAAAACAAGTACAAATGGATGAACTCCAAAGTGTTGCCCTTATGGTGAAAGCCCTCACGGGAAGACGCTTTGTGGTTGAGAGAACCCATGCTTGTATGTGGAATAATGAGATGAAGATCAATGATTTTGTTGGTGAAACTATCCTAGATGGATAATGCTTTTCATGCCATTTCCGGTGGTATGTGGAACCTCACATAACTCCTCACGGTTTGAGAGTTATGGCCTTATGAAGTTGGAGAAACCCCATGTGTTGGCTTGAAACCCCAAATGGTCAAAGAAGTCAAAGTGCTTGAAAAGAAGAAATCATTATTTTAATGATAAAGTAAAGTGACAAAATCAAGAATGATTATTTAAATATTAAAGTAAAGTGACAAAATCGAGGAGGAATATTTAAATGATAAAGTAATGGAGAACTTTCTATTTATGGAAAGTGGCTAACCCTAAAAAGAGTARAATAGGTTAAGTGACCTAGAATTGGTTTAAGTGACCTAKAAGTGGGTTAAGTGACCTAGAAGATGAAGAGTATAAATAAGAGGATAGGGTCTCTTGTGAAAGTACAATTTTGTGAAGATCTCTTGAGCATGATTGAAGATCTATTTTGAGAGAGAGATCGTCTGGAGGATCCCATGAGCACATCAAAGTCTTGGCAAGTCTGAGGTCATGACGACAAAAGTCTCAGAAGTTCAAAAACCCTAGTTTCTGAGGTATACACGAGCTGACCTTGAATAGGTCACGTACATACGCGATCTGTATGTGCAACAAACCACGTATATATGTTAAAGCCTTGGGAAAAAGGCAATGCACATGGGTTGCAGTTTGATGTGATGGTATAACACTCTGTTGCAGGGTCTGACATTATTTGTTGCAGGTTCTGACACTGTTTGCTGGAGGTTTTCATGATTCTATATTGGATTATGTAAGGTGATGATGTAAAATAAAATCTTGGGTGCATGGAACTAACCCATGAGTATGGAGGATTGATGATGATCTGTTGATGTACATGTTTGTGGTATATGTTTGGATGATTGGCACTTGGATAAAAGTACACCATTGGTATTACTTGATTAACACAACAATTGGTATTTTTTTGAGATAAATGGTTATGGTACTTGGTTCATGTTGGAGACATATCATGAGTGATATGACACTTGTTTGGCATATTGATAGATGCACATTGTTTGGCATGTTGGTAGATGCACATGGCTGGCATGGTTGGCATGCTGGTAGATGCACATGGCTGGTATGGTTGGCATATTGGTAGATGCACACGTTGGCATACGATTGATACATTCCATGGATGATTTCTTTTGGCACATTGTTTGATGTTGATGTACATCGTTTATGTACATGGGTGTTGTGGATGATGGACACATTTTGGTACATGATGTACTTGGTTGACATTTTGTTCAAGATTCTCTATTTTTCTGTTGACATATCTTTCGTTTCATGATGTATAGTATGGCACAAGTTTGATGCATGGACAAGTCCAAGGATCGTCATTGAAAGAGAAGTTAATCTATGATTCAGTTGAGCAGTAGCAATTGCATGTTGATCATATTGCAGAGGAGATAGGGAGAGACATACCCATAGGGGGAGTCGTTCTTCTTCCCATGATTATAGGAGGATATATTTATCAGATGCATACCTAGAAAAGAGCCCCATATTTGAAGAAAGAGCACAGAGGCATAATTCCAGGGGGAGCGATGGTCATAGGGGGAGTTTGAGCAATTTATCTTCAGTATTACATCAGAGTGATATCCCTTGTTCAAAAGGGGAGAGATTGTTCAGAGGAAGATTAAAGGCATTCAAGTAGGGGGAGCAGCCCCAAGAGGAGAATGGCCCTTTCCCATTGATGTCAAAGGGGGAGAAATGGTCACATTGATGTGATTGATGTTTAGTAATGGGAAGAGATAGTCATATTGATATGTTTGATGACTATTGATGTAAAGCATGCCTTGTCTACATGTTGACATCAATGATTAGTGTTGACATCAATGTTGGTATTGCCATCAATACCAAAGGGGGAGATTGTTGGATCATGTTGTCATTGATGCCAATGGTTTGATTGATTGATGTCAAAGGATTGATGTCAAGTGATTAAATGATTGATTGATGTCAAAGGATTGATTTCAAGTGATTAAATGATTGATTGTCCTTGATGAGAATGATATATGTCAAGTGGAAACAAATCGATGAAGATGGATCATTGATATGATGAATATATGAAGATGGATCAATGGTTTGTCATTGATACATGATGAAGATGGATTCTTTGATATATGATGTATAGTTTGGTTGATGTAAAGATGACCCATTATTTCCTTGTCACGGTTGAAAAGAAGTACAAATGGATGAACTCCAAAGTGGTCCCCTTATGGTGAAATCCCTCACGGGAAGACGCTTTGTGGTTGAGTTGTGGTTGAGAGAACCCATGCTTGTATGTGGAATAATGAGATGAAGATCAATGATTTTGTTGGTGAAACTATCCTAGATGGATAGTGCTTGTCATTCCATTTCCAGTGGTATGTGGAACGTCACATACCTCCTCACGGTTTGAGAGTTATGGCCTTATGAAGTTGGAGAAACCCCATGTGTTGGCTTGAAGCTCCAAATGGTCAAAGAAGTCAAAGTGCTTGAAAAGAAGAAATCATTATTTTAATGATAAAGTAAAGTGAACAAATCAAGAATGATTATTTAAATATTAAAGTAAAGTGATAAAATCGAGGAGGAATATTTAAATGATAAAGTAATGGAGAACTTTCTATTTATGGAAAGTGGTTAACTCTAAAAAGAGTAAAATAGGTTAAGTGACCTAGAAGTGGGTTAAGTGACCTAGAAGATGAAGAGTATAAATAAGAGGCTAGGGTCTCTTGTGAAATTACACTTTTGTGAAGATCTCTTGAGCATGATTGAACATCTATTCTGAGAGAGAGATTGTCTGGAGGATCCCATGAGCACATCAAAGTCTTAGCAAGTCTGAGGTCATGACTTCATAAGTCTCAGAAGTTCAGAAACCCTAGTTTCTAAGGTATACATGGGCTACTTTGAGCCAGGGTGTGTACATACACAGGCTGAATGAGGATAGGGTGCGTACAATGGATGAGGTCTTGAAGATCTTTGGTTGAGTTGATGACAGGCTCTTGGATGATGAAGCAGGTTCTAGATCTGCATTCTATGGGCTCATATTTGCCATAGAAACTCTAATATGGTTGCATTATTTGTCTTGATGGATACTCTTGTTTGTTGTGAGGTAAATGCTTGAGGCATTCTTGGTATGGCTGTTGTGTTGTGGTATGTGTTGGTTGATGGAGTGATCAACACTCTTATGATTCAGTATTGATATGATGGCTATAGCATACTGGTTGTTTATACATGATTGAGTAGCATTCATATTATATGGTTGAGAAGCATGAATAAGATATTGGAGAGCTTGGATGTATTGTGACTGGCTGGTGGTCAGTTTGGACAGTGAAAGACAAAAGAGAATGTGATTGCAGGTTGCAGAGAATCTGAGTATGTGATGAAAATGATAAACCCTAATATCTCAGAAGGTATACGCAGGTTGATGTATATACTGGTCGCATACATATGCGAGCTGTAGTGAGCCAGAGCGCGTACACACGTGGGTTGCATTACTGACAGGTAGTGTACCTGTTGCAGATTGATATTTGTTGAGGATTCTTGCCTCATCTCAGTTGGTGCTGAGGGTGTAAGCCGAGTCTTTCATTATAGAGCTGGTGCTCTTGTAGAGTTGTACTCTATTCAATTTTTGCTGATAAATCCCAAGGATTGTAGTCTGTAATAAAAATAAAATTGTACATACATCTTGTATTCTTTGTGTTCCTTGTGGTGATGAATTATTGATGATGCATGTTGCTGATATATGATGCTGATATATGTTCACATCTAATTGGTTATAAATGACAACAGAGAGTAATGAGTAAATGTTGAATACTAATTAATGAGTTTTGTGTAAGAGGGAAGTTTTTGGTAAAAAAAAAAAAAGGAGCCCCACACTCATTCACCCACCCTCTAAGTGTGGTAGGTGTGTCCAACAACCATTCCATAGAAAATTAAACATAATTTTCTGAATCTTGTTTAAAACTGAGCGTGTAATGGTCTCCAACGACATCCAATAAATTGATTGACTCTCCAATACCAATTTTATTAAAATATATTGACCACCCAAGGATAACTACCTATTGCACCACAGTCCAATTTTTTCTCTGTCTTGGCCAACAACCAACTCCAGTCTTCAACTTTGTACACCCCAGTCTTTAGATAATAAGAAAGATATTTGAAACCTATATCTAGATATGTAAATGTATATGGGAGAAAGGACTTGAATAGAGGTTAGGTCCACTTCAGATAACCCCTCATAAAGAAAAATTGTTTTGGAATCATTAACCTGAAGACCTGAAGCTTTACAAAACAATTTGATGAGTCTATCAATTTCCAACCATTCTTGAAGTGTGGCATTGGTCATGATTAATACATCACCCACGAAAAATAAGTGGAGAATTTTTATCATTTTGGACACCTTAATACCTTCTAGTTTGCCTTCCCCTTTGCTTTCCTTTAATAAAAGGATAAGACCCTCCATAACCAAAATAAATAATAATGGGGATAAAGGACACCCTTGGCGTAAACCTCTACCACTTATGAAAAAATTTGTAGCCTCTCCATTAAGTAACACAACAAAATATGAGGAAATGACACAACTCATAAGTCATTTGTATACCAAAGCCCACTTGTAATAAAATCATCATTAACAAATCCCAATCTATGCAATCGTATGCTTTCCACAGATCCAATTTCAAAACAAGGATTTTTTTTTTTTTTTTTTTATGCTATGGAGGCACTCATGTGCTATTCCAATGACATCTTGTATCTTCCTACTTTTCAAAAATACCAACTTCTCTTCTGAGAGTGATCCGGAAAGGATAGGTTTTATTCGATTAGTAATGATTTTTGAGATTAATTTGTAGCAGAGGTTACATAACGATATAAGCTTGAAATCCCCAAAGGTAGTTGGCTTATTTTATTTTAGTATAAGGGATACGAACACAAAATTTAGGCTCCCAGTGAAAAATCCTTTCAATCTCGACTCCTCAACCATCTCTAAGAGGTCCTCCCCTACCAAATCAAATAAGTGAGTGAAAAACTCGACAGTCCAACCATCGGGCCCTGGACTTTTATCTTTTTTGAATACAGATAATACTTCTTTCAATTCACCCAAATTAACTGGACCATGTAGTGATCTTGCCTCTTCAACATTAACTAGCATGGAGAATAGACCAACAACTTTGACTTGCTCTGACTTTCTCAGTTGTGGATGGATGGCCCAAAGCCTTGAAATTTTTTGAAGTAATTTACCGCCTCCTCTTTTAATTCTCCCCGACATGTGTACAAATACCCAGTTTCATCTGAAATCTACCAAAAATGTTTCTAATTCCTCCTGTGATTAGCATAATGATGAAAAAACTTCTTTTTTTGGTCGCCACTATGGATCCAGATCGCCCTGCTGTGTTGTCTCCACAGTTCTTCATTCACTTTTAATAGTTTATTTCTTTCTTGTTCCATATTACAAAGGTGTCTTTCCGCTTCAGGAAGCGATGCACCTCCCACCATATTCAAAATAATATCTTTTATTTCAGTCTCTAACATTTCCAGATGTAGCAAGTTCCTACCAATTCTTTCCTTTACCCAAATCTTGGAGTGTGTCTTCAAGTCGTTTAGTTTCCAGACGATTCTATGATGTCTTCCTTCTTCGAATAATTTTTTTGGATCCTTCCATACCTTATGTACTAAGTCATTGTAATCCTTTTTAAGAAACCATTGTGAATTTAATTTGAAAGGGTAGGCTTTGTATAATGGAGGAATCTCCCACTGTAATAAAACATGGGCTTGCTCTGATATAAACGAGTACTCCACCCAGGACCTGTAGAGGCCCACACTTGTTAATAAATATTCAGAAATAAAACATCTATCCAGTCTCTTTGCAATTGTTAAGCCCTAAATAGTGGCTCATTACCCCTTAATTGGGGCATATTACATTAGTAATGTTATTCTATTTATGTCGGCTTGAGTCCATTAATTGTAATTGTACCTCCTAGTCTCCTATATATACCAAGGAGACATTTTCATTTGGAATCATCTTGTAATTGGACATTTATGTGGGCATAAGGAGGTTGCCCCCTCGAAGAGACTTATTATCTTAATTTCTCTCTTTTCAAGGCGTTGATTACTTATTTTGAGGTTTTTCTATGCTATATTGATATTTGGTTCTTAACATATGGTATCAGAGCTCAAGGTCTTGGGGTTTCGCTACTACATCTGAGACACCTTGGAATTTTCACTATAACTTTTTTTCTACAACGTTTTAGAAGGAACGAATTGGAGCATATTTAGTAGACAGATCAAGGTATGTTGGGTTAAAATTTCAGCTCATGAGGCCTTATAATTTCAGAGATACAACCTTTGTAAGATAGGGTTTTGGAATCATCCTGAACTGATTCATTGTGGAATTTTCGGTATAAATATTTTTCTGTAATGTTTCAGACCCTAAAATTTGGAGGCTATTCAAATAAATTAGTAAGGTATATGTGGTGAAAAGTTCAGCTTCTGGGTAATTTTACATTGGTAGATACACCCTGTGGAAGATAGGGTATCTGACTAGTCCTATTGACTAGTCTCAAGCAGGTGTTCTAGTTAAAACAATCATAAATTCTTCCTAGAGTATCCAAATTGAGTGAGATTGGTTGCATTGGATAATGGAGAGTTTGTAGTATTTCTGGTATGAGTTTCAGAATTTAATATCAATTATTGTTTACGGGAAATGCTATACAAGTGAGATCTCCTGGAAAGGACAAAAATCAGCAAGTTGTGGGGAAGTTACCATAAATTTCACTTGGCACATCCAATTTTGATCAGACCTGTGGCATTGTAGAGAAGAAATATCAGAGAAATACAAAAAAGAAAGTTTCATACCCAGAAGGGCCGAAACTTTGGAGATACAATAGAAGAAAGATTGTATAGCATAACCACCTCAAAATCAAGGTTCAAAAGTGATACTTGGCCAACATGCCACCCAAAAAGGGAACTTCTACACCAAATAAGCTTGCAGACAGTCCTACTTGGAATCTTGATGAAGGTGAAGAAATGTGTATGGATATAAATGAATTACAAAATAAGACAGTGACAAAAGATGAATTGGAGGCAATAATGGATACTAAGATGGATGGTTTAAAAAGGGAGATCATGGAAGGAATACAAAATTTCCTAATAGAGAGGGCACCTGAAAGTGAAAATGTGTCTCATGAAATTCATGATGAGGACACAAGGAAGCTGAATCAAGAATGGAGAAACTCCAACTTTGGGTTAAATACCAACCACATTCCTAAGATCGATATGAGGAAGTTTGATGGCAAGGACCCAATCACATGGATGCTTCAGATGAAGCAATTCTTTGATCTACATAATGTGCCACACACACAAAATGTATGAATTGCTTCGCTATGTTTAGAACCCAATCAATTTGTATGGTATCGATGGCTTTGTTCTCGCAAATCACTCGTCACTTGGACAATTTTCATTGAAGAAATGATAGCGCACTATGAGGATACAAGGAGAAACACCTTCTTTAGACAATTGAAAAATCTAAAGGAAAAGGGTTCAGTTACAGAGCACATTGAGAACTTCCAAAGATTGAATATAAAGGTAACATATATTCCAGATGAGCACTTGATTGATGTATTCATAGGAACTTTAAAGGATAACATTCAACATAAGGTTTGGCTTTGGGAACCCAAATCATTGGACAATGCATTCAGGGTGACAAGAAATGTTGAAATTCAAAATATGGCTATGGCTACTAGAAGGACCAATCCTAACATCTATAGAGAGAATAATGCTCCTTCTTCTAAAACACCTCAACCTACAAGG
>SNQJ01S0019529.1:56630-68636 GCA_010110895.2 Picea sitchensis | reverse complement strand
TTCCCCTTCCCTTTACTTGCCTTGGTAGCTAAAGCACAATCCTCTTCATCATCATGCTTTGATGAAGATCCATCTCTGGTGTTCCAGCTGAATTCCTCCTACACTAGATCCGACCATAGTCGTTCCCAAACTGACAATTTTTCCCTTCCATTGACAAAGTCTTGATAATTGTGCCAACTCTTGGGAAGTCCTGGGAGCGCCAAGCTCACCAAATCATCATCAATGACTATTATCCCCACACTCCCCAGCTCATCCCGACATTAGGAAAACTTCGTGAGATATTTTGGAATGGAGTCGCCCTTCTCCATCTTGATCTTCGTAAGTTTATCTTTGAGCATCAATTTCCTATGGTCGCTGCTGTTTTGGAATAGATCCGTCAAATCCTTCCACATTGCATATGGTGTGGCTTTCCCATGGATATTTGAGACAATGTGGTCTTGTACTCCCTCCAACAAGATCCTCCTCGCCTTTACCACTTTCTTTTTCCATGCATCAAGATTTGGAGCGTCTGCAACATTTGGCTTAGGAACATCTTTGTCAATGAATTCCTTCAAGCCATTGTCTTAGAGTACTGCCTCCATCCTGTCCTTCCAAGCAATATAGTTCGAGCTGCCCTCAACTGCATACTCTAACCTCAAGCCATTGAAATCCATTTCGATCTTGAATCAGTTGTAGCACCAAGAAAGTCTTTCTGCAAATTCGAATTCTATCCAGTCACAAACTCATCTTCTGCTTCACTTCTGCAATTTTCTGTGCTCTGATACCATGTAGAAATTTCAATACAAATTATGTATTTCCTGGATTTTCTTGATCTAACAATTATATGCCACTGTTAAATACATAATCGCTTCGACAAATATTCTTGCGGAATTTAAAACACGATCGCCAATCACAATATCAATTAGAAAGATCAATCACACATAACACAAATGTTTTTACCGGGAAAGCATAAAGCTAAAAAACCCACTATCATATATTATGTTTATATCATGGATCATGAAACAATCTCATACAAAAATCTAATCTAAGAGCTCTCAGTATAATATACAATCATCTCATAATGTCATACAAAAATTGACAAATTCATGTGCCAATTTACTGCCTCCAGACAACCTGCCTCCTCTGCGCAATCCCTGCGGATGGAAAACCCTGCAATGAATTCAAATTCTCTTTCCTAGGCTACACATTCCTCATGGACACATCCAATATGTGTGTGGTTGCATGAGTGCACCCACTAATGTCACAATTGATAGTCAAACAGTCCCTTTCACCTGTTATCTCAACTGGGTCTCCACTGGATCTGACATGCATGTAGTTAACAGTGGTAAATCTTTAGTTGCATGTGAGATCACTGATTGTGAATAAATCAATAATTAATTTACTAATCTCTCACTAATTTAAGTTCAGTTACAACTAGTACAACTGAGCTTAACTCACTTAACTGAGTTAAACTACTTCACAACTCGCATAACTACATATCCAACTCTGTTACAACTTTGAATCACTCAGTTACAACTAATTCGACTTGGATGTCCCACTAGTCAACCTTTGAACTCAAATTTCCTATAGCTAATTGATTTTCCATTTCAGTTGACTATTTTCAAGTAATTATAAGATAATAGATTAATATTTATTGTCCAATTTCTTTAAGGGAAAAATAAATTAGACACACATTTCTTGTTGAAAAATAAAGAACCCATAGATGGCGGTTTTGGAAGTATTCGGTTTCCAGGTCAAATGATACCCTCCACCGCTTCAGCATCAAACTTCTGCCTCCAAACACCCACCAGGTTTCCAGAAGAAGGGTTAAATCCTCTGGAACATTACAAATAAAACCCAACCAACCTTTAGTTAGGTACAAAATCTCAGGTGCGTAGCCTAGGATAGGCACCCAATGTTGTTCAACCCATACCGAGATACGAACCTTACTCAAATAGTTGTAAGATACTCTACCAACTAATCCGCATAGAGCCATCCTACAGGTCTCCTCGAGACCGATATCAGACCCTAGGACCATTCTCTTAATGGATTTGTTGGCTTTCCACTATTTGCGTCTTACTCCTATGGTAGCCAAAGGATTTCTTGCCTTTCTCTGTGTGCTGGGAGAGTCCACACCCCTAAAACCTGCGTTCAGACCACCCATAGGCGTAACCACCTCTACAAGTCGCGAAATACCAAAAAACACAGGAAGGGAACCGACATAGGTAGGCGAAATGTCAAAATTCCTGTTAAGTTGAAGGGAAGGTTTAGAGGTCATATCATCAGGAGGAAGATTAAATGAGGTCGTATCCACTCCCAAGGAATCAATAGTGGCGAAAAAACCCACCCTCTTCCAAATGGCCTCGTCAGCTGCACCCATTAGTGCACTGACGTCGCCTTCTATGTCATCCTGTCATGGATTCGCCATAGTATCGCCACCTGGGATCTACTAGTAAATTTTAAGCCAGGGTCATCAATATTGGACCAGTTTCCCAGAATAGTAACAGGTGGTGAAAATAATGGAGTCAGGGCCCAGTTACAGTTACTTAAAAGATGAATGCAGAGGATTAATGGCGACGTAAAAACCAAATGTAAACTAACCACAGTCCATTAATGTAAAAATAAATAACTAATGTAAGGCACCTCAGAAACAATGGGTTGTCTCCTACTACACAGAGGTGGAGTAAAGGACTATAATGTCGAGAAATCCAAAAAATAAACTACTAAACCCGTCGAAAACTTGGCAAAATCTCGGCCAAGGAATTGTTAACCTTATCCCCTCTCCCAATCGGTGACTCCAAAATGACAATATCCAGCTATGGTTCCATCTTTAGCTTCGGCTCTGGTTAATAGACTTACACTATGATTAAGTTTTCCAACTTGTTCATTCCTTTTACCCAATCAATAATAAGCTTGGAATCATCCATAATTTGAATATTGGATACACCTCTATCCAATGCAAGTTTTAGTAAGAACCACAAATCATATATTTTATCCCTATTATTTGTGCCATCACCACAAGTTGATTTGAATGTAGTAACATGATTTTCTAACATATATAGAATACACCATGATCCATTGATGCTTCGAGATCCTTGACTTGCGTAGTAAAGGTATCCCTGTGTTGTTGATTGATCTATATTTGGAGATTTTAATGCTCTTTGATTCTTCAATATCCTATGATTCTAGATCCCTCCATAAGCATAACTCGATTGATGGTTAACCAAAATTGGCAGTATACATTTTCCTTGCAATGCAATTTCTTTTTTTGCAACCATATTGCCCATACTACAATACATGGCATAGCCTTATGGTTATGGAATTGATTTGTTACTATATCACCTTATAAAGCATTCATATATGGTTTCTCCATCCCATATCCCATGTCCATTAGTTAATTTCAAGAGTTTAGACCACACTTCTTCCAAGAAAGGACAATGCACAAAAAGATGATCTATTAATTCATTATTCAGTTTACATAAAATGCACCTACCTAGTCCTTACCATGTCCTCCTTTTTTCAATTTTCCCAGGTTAGAACTTTATTACATAAATCCAACCATAAAAGTATCCTCATTTTTAATGGACTTTTTAGCTTCTAGATTGAATTCTACCACCACTTATTTTCTTCTTCTTATTCATCTTCCATCCTAACCTCATATCCCAATTTTCTTGTGTTATTTCTTGAGGTTTGATTCTTTGACCAAATAATTACATCATCTTTATATTTTAATATGATGGCACTATGCTTTAGCTTGAAATACATTGCTTCCATTCCTCTCTTAGTTCGCCTTGAATATCTAGCTAAAAAGTTGTTTTTTTGTCCTTAATTCCATATAGAACAACTACCTTGATTTGCAACATTTGCAATATTGTATATCTTTGTACTATGTGGTATGTGTTTTAAAGGTCTAGATAGTCTAAAATTTCTTGTACATCCCATCCATTGATCCTCCCCTAACTTTACTTTGTTTCCTCTTTCTATCTTCCACACCAATCAATTCCCTAGTAATGGACATGCTTTCAACTAATCCTTCTAGATAATAGAGGCTCATAAAAAATTCTTCACCCCTTTTATGATCCAATCCTCCATTTTCCCTTGTGTTACATATTTTGCATTCATATTTTTTCCCCAAAGGTCTTCATTTTGCAGTAATCTCCACATGATTTTAGAAACCAATGCTTAAGCAAACATGTGTATAGAAACCTTTGTTGGATTTGCAAGTTTTTTCCACTTTACCAAAGGAATACGCTCCTTTTCTCTTTTACATACCCGTAGGAAACTAAAACATTTTTCCTTATTTTTTCTAAGATTCCTTTTGCACTAAGAGATAAAGATAGAAAATAAACTAGAATCCCCTCCAATAGTGATTTAACTAAAGTCAACCCATCTTCTCTAGAAAACCATCTATAACACCAATTTGTCACCCTCCCTTCAATCTTTTCATAGACCCAATACCAATCTTTAGATCTATATTAATTTGGTCTTAAGAAAAACCCAAGATATTTTTGTCCATTTTCTAAGGGAATAGAAGTTAAGGATATCACCTTATCACATTGTATTTATAATTCTTCCCAATTCCATTGAATAGACTCAAGGACTTGTGATATTCACCTCATTACTTTCATCTTTACATAAAAGTTCCATAATTTCCTCATACTTTACAACTTCTCTTATTGATACCAACCCAAATAGAATGACTTCATCTACAAATAATAAATGAGATAATAATAGAGAGTTTCCCATGTTGATAAATTTGATAGAGCCTTCTCTTTAACAAGTTGATACCATCCAAATTAATCCTTCAACAACCAGAAGAAATATAAAGGGGGACATCATACACCCATATCCAAGTCCCCCCATAATGGAAGTTGAATCATTTAACATAACTACAAATGAAGTTAAAGAAAAGCATCCCATTATCCAATCAACCAATTTTACTCTTGTTCTTTTTTAAATCATACATAATTTAAGATATAGCCAATGGACTTTGTTGTATGCTTTAGCCAAATCCACTTTCATCACCACAACTAGCAATTTTGTAACCTTTATTGTAGGTACACCTTCTTGTGTTGCTCCAACTGCCTCATGGATTTGCTTGTTTTGAAGAAAGCCAAACTGCTCTTCCAAAAGAACTTAGAGAAAATACCAGTGAATCTATTAGCTAGAAGTAGGGAAAATTTTAAGAACCCCCCCAAAATTATATGTATAATAAATGGGAAAATCCCCATGATCCATAGAAAAATTCAAAGGTTGTTTTATCAATAACGTAATATGTATATATAATTTTTTTTGGTGAATCTTTCATTGAATTATAAAATCTTGTAAAGTCTTGGCGAATCTTTCACTAAATTATAAAAAATTGTGAAGTCTTGGCAAATCTTTCACATAATTATAAAGCATTCTAAAGTCTTGGAAAATATTTTGATATAGTATAAAACCATACACAACAATAGAAAATATTTTCATTAAATTGTAATAAATTTGTTTTCTATGTTTGGAAAAAGAAACATAATCTGCCCCCTCCCTCTAGATAATGTTTCAAGCATCAAGGGTTGCATTCTTCAGGGTTCTTATTGTACACTATTGAAATCCCCCTATAAATTTTAATCATTTTTAATCACAAAGTTCCTATATTTGTTAATCTTGATCTCCACTTCTCTCAAGATTAGGAGAGATTAATGTTTGGTATCCCACTTGATGATTATCAACCCTAGTGATTAGAAAACACACTATAGGATTACAACCCATTTTTACAGGTACACAAGCCACATTTCCAACATAAAACATAGCCAAAAAATGGTTTCCTTCAAGCATGTCATGGCTAGTGCTCTTCCCAACACTCATCTCCCCCCTTGCTATCTAAAATATTGTAGTAAACATTGTCCTCATTTTCCATACGAATTTCCTTCTTCTCCCATTCTTGCTTGAATCTCACTCTTCCCAAAGATGATTGTACTTCAACCCCATGTTATCATAATTGTGTGGGATAAATTAATCACCCAACCTATTACATGAATTCAATGATTGGCTTTGGGGACACTCAACAACAAAATAAAAGGTTGATACACAATGATAATAAAATTCAAGAATGTTGGTTTGGATTAATACCCATGAATAAAACCCCCGTTATCCCTATCTCTTGTGGAATCATAACCCCCCATCAATATCGTTCCTCTCGCATTGCAACCAACAATTATAATTTTTATTAATTTTTTCAATGTACCATTTACATAGTTTGGCCCTCAACCATATTTATCAATACAAGCTCTTTGCCTCAAACATATCGGCTCACCAACCTAAATCAAATTTATACAATTAAATTATAATTTGCAGGAATTAAAACTGGGGATGTTACATGAAACTATGCAACATCTTTACCATGAATTGGACCAGCTTTGTTCAAGATTTCTATGGATAGTTGGGAGCTTTACATTCAAATATTTTGTTTTTTGTTTCCATTGTNATTATAATTTGCAGGAATTAAAACTGGGGATGTTACATGAAACTATGCAACATCTTTACCATGAATTGGACCAGCTTTGTTCAAGATTTCTATGGATAGTTGGGAGCTTTACATTCAAATATTTTGTTTTTTGTTTCCATTGTGTATCTATTGCAATAATTCTATGGTAAGCACTTTCACATTTAGTCTCCAAACATTTTATGAACTTCGAGGTATGTATATAATTTTTGTTTTAATTTAATGTAATATAATATCATTTTCACCTGGCATTGTAAACCAATTTAGTTAAATTTTTTTATTGTATATATTATCAACATTCTCTAAAACATTAAATCCTAACAAAAAACATGCACTGTTTCAACGACTAACTCCCTCTAGTAACATAAAATGCCTTTGATAAACTCTAAAGATTCAAAAAATTTGCATAATCATCAAGGGAACAATTCCTATAGTGGAGGTTGGTGAACATATAGATAACCATAAGAAACATGTCACCCTCACTTGATGTACACCTTCCAAGAGGATTGGAAATAATAATATTTCATCTTCTCCTACCAAAATGAAGTTGTCATGCAAGACTTCCTACATAGCCACAACAAAACATCAATTATGGCTAGTTTTCAAATTCAATTTTCCCATTATGGACTTCAAATGCAATGAAGTATATTAAAGGAAGAGAATATGTTGGAACCTCATTTTTAATGTATAACTCACTTGTCCAAATTGGTGCAATGCTATTGGATGTCTCATTCTAGAAACAAGGCTCTTTCTCACTAAGTTTTATATAGGTCTACAAAAACTTTCATATTACTTTCGTTGTTGGGTACATTGTGTATAGCATAAGGGTGTATGGGACTTTCAACTATTATGCACTTTCTAATGTGTCCAATTTTAAAATGTTGCTAAGTGTCTTATGAATATTGTTTTCCAAGCATTGCCTAAAGGATGCCACATTTCCTAAATATTTAATCCTTGTGCTACCATGTTGGATGGAGCATTGTCTAGAAGAGGGAAAATTAATCCTTGTGATCCATTTTAATTTATAGACGTTTAAAAAGGAACATAAGTAATTGGAAGAAATCTACTAAATCGTAGCTTCAGAAATCAATTGTTCAAATGTTTAATTTCTCTTTTTGATTTTGAGATTATGAAGCTCAGGGCTCAAAGGTAACTTTTTGCTTACACAAGGAGAATATATTATATGAGAGCTAACATTAGTGGTGAATTAGATAGTTGAGGAAATCCTAGAGAATGGAAGAGGAACTCGTTGACTACTCATATGATCCTATAGATGGATTAGACATCTTCGAGTACATGATCCCCTCTCATGTCAACTCCACTCTAGGTTGTTGGACCAATATAATCAAAATTTTCAAAGGGATGAAAATGTAAAAATAGTCATAGTTGCAAAGGAGGGCCCAATCCTAGTGTTAGATCCATATTTAGACATTGTCATAACTCTTAAAGTCAAGGGTGTTATGGTCATTACTCCAGGAAATTTTACAAAGGATCATTCAAATGGTGCAAGACTCAATGGATGTAGCATTGAAGGAGGATTTATCAATGAAATTTCTCATGTATCATATTTAACTTCACTTCCAGTCAACTTATCTTGTTTACAGGTTTTGGGATCCAGTGGCTTGGCAAATTTTGAGCCAAACTACTCATTGCAAGTGCCTTCCCTGGTGTACCTCTTTGATTCGGTTAAGGGGGGGGGGTGGGTTGATTGGAAGCCTTCTGGATGTTGATTGTTTGAATGGTGTAATTTAGTGTTCCTCTTGTTTGAAGGGGAATATTGAGGAAAATCGTTGCAAGAGAAGCATAAAGGTGATAAAAAGAAAAGATTCTAAGATAAAGAATGGTAGTTGGTGAGGATATTTGAGTTGAGTAGGCATTGGAATATGTTGGTAAGGTTTTAATTTGTTGGTCATAATATTTAGAAGAATATTTGAACTAATGGATACAAAAGGTTCGGGCCCCAATGATTGAATACATACCTTCTTTTCTAATCCTATTGAAGGGATGGATATGTTTCACTTTCTAATCTGAAAAGGATGCAACATATATACTCCAAGGTTCTTGGTTTTTGGGCACTTCCTTCCTCTCTCTAAAATCTTGGCATCCATATTTTGACCCCAAGACTGAAGGTCTTTCAAAAATCCTGATGTGGGTTAAGTTGCCTGGCTCAATGATGGAATTATGGTCTGAAAATATAATTGGGGAAATTGGGAATCTGCTTGGTCGAATGACTCTAGTTGATACACCTTTCAAGACTAGCATTTATTGAACAATGGTTGGAGTCTTGGTTGAATTGGATATTAGTGAGAGTTTGGAGGAAAATATTGATATTTTATGGGTAATCCGTCATATTCTCAAGAGCTAGACTATTGTAACATCCACTTTAAATGCATAAGGTGCCACTACTATAGTCATATTGTGTGAGATTTCTCCTCTCCTATGGTAAGGAAGGTATGGAAAAGGAAAAAAATTCAAGAATTGAAAGGTAAGAGAAAACAATTTTGTTGTAGTTAAAATTAATGGATTTAGGGTCGAGGTTCGATCGTGAAGCCCTAATTCTCAAAATTGTGGATTCAAAAGAGGCTAAGAAGTTTCTAATAGAGGAAGTCCATGGCCTTTATGTCAATAGTGTGAAGCCTATCCTCCATGAAGTTGAAGCTCCAAATTCGGTGGATGTTGATAATTTTCAATTAGACCAAGAGGTCAATGGGAAAAGTATGCCAAATCTTCCTTCAAGAGATCCCCCCATTAATTATCAATTAGAAGAAAATATGATGTCTAAATATGCTTGGAAATCCCTTGGTGAAATCTCTAGTACCTCAAAGGGGAAGAGAGGATTAGATAAGGGGAAACAAACTTGAACCCCAATTGATTGCCAAAACCCTATCTTGGAAGGCCAAAAAGTATCCCTTAGAAGTTAGGATGGTGGTAGGAACTCCTTGGTGAACTCTAAAAGCATCTGAATAGGTTTAGGGTTTGAGTCAGTTGATAAGGACTCTGAAAAGGGAGGAAAGTTCTTTCTTTAACCCAAAAAAGGGGGATCCAATGGGGGAAGTAATGGGTTGAGAGGTCTATGTCTTAACCACATTAAGGAATCAATTTATGGCTTGGTGGGAAGAAAGTCATATTTATAATAGACACAAGAAAAGGCTATTAGAGAAATCCAACAAGGCAAACAAAAGACAATTGTAGGGGTCTTTAGGGTGGGACAACCATTGAATTTGGTAAATGATGAAGTTTCTCTATGTAAATATCCATGGACTAGACTCTATTGCTAAGGGACAAGACTTGTCCAAAATAGTAGAGCTAGACAATCTTGATTTTATGCTTCTTCAAGAGATTATGGGTTCTGGAGAAAAGTTAATTGATAGTTTGAAAAGTCGTTTCAAGGGTTGGGATTTATGTGATGTTGATGCAATAGGGAATTATGGGTGATTGATCATTGGTTGGAGAACTTGTTTAGGATTAATACATATTTTCTTTGTTGTTTCAAGTCTATGACTAGAATTACTTTACAAAGGTCTAGGACATGCAATCATAGTGATGCATGTGTATGGATCATATGTCGATAGGTAAGGGTTTTGGAATGTTTTCCCCTCTTTGAATGTGCTTAAGGAGGATAGATTTATTATAATAGGTGATTTAAATTTCACAATTATTAGAGTTGAACTCTAGGGGACTTTGCAAGGATAGGTAGACTTGTAGATTAATTCTAGCACAAGATATACATAGTAGTCCTGGTGAATGTAAAACCAATCACACTCAAACCTACCTAAAGAAATAATAGATTAAAGGGGACAATGGTTGCATAGTGAATGGGGGGCAATGCTTTCATAGTAAATAAAACTTAAAATATTAAATAATATGGTTGCATAGTGAATGGGGGCAATGCTTTCATAGTAAATAAAACTTAAAATATTAAATAATATCTCTTATTTATATTACTCAGAAACTTGTTTATTTAAATATAATAATATTAAATTTTGAAATAATAATAATAATAATATTAAATTAAATTAAAAATTCATGAGTGATTATTCCATTATTAACATTTTGAGTAGTATGTATGGGAAATCATAAACTCCAATTATTCATTATTGTGTAAAGTCAAGTCCGCTTTAATATGAAGATTGCCAAACTTCACCAACTTAAATATATGATTAAATTAGAATATGAACGTAAATACCATTAGGGTGATACGTTATTTTAACTACTGAACCACAATTCAAGAAAATTATTTCATTATTAATATTTTAACTCAACTACGTAGTTAAAAAATATTTTAAATTAACCATGAACACAACTTTGTACTAAACAAATTTAAATTCATAAAGTATTTTATATAGTGTCTTTCAATAAAATATTTACTTTGTTCAAATTAATTTGTAAGAGAGCTATGAACCTTAACTCGCATTAGTGATACGAATACCAACTTTAATACGAAGATAGAGTTTTGATCTTATCCAAAAATAAATACTTTATTTATTAATCATAAACATTTTTTTATCTAAACTTCACATATTCAAATACTTTTTTTTAATGTTCTTTATCACTACTTTAAAGTTTTTGGTAGATATATTATTATTATTATTATTTTAAACATGAAATACTCTTTGATACTTATTATATCTTCCACGACCATGTATATAGCAATCGATTCGCGGTTGACTTGCTATTATTGGGAGGGTTGACCATACTTTTTTCCATCTTTCCAAAGTTTTATATTAGTCTTTTTTGTGAATTTTTAAAAATATTAATATGGATTTGTTTGTTTAGTGATTGGGTGAGCAATTTCACTTTTTATTATGGGGTCAATGGTGGTGTAATCATGTTTTCTTGTTTCTGATGAGCACCTTACCTGGAATACTTAATACCTCAATTGCTTGACCAATCATTGTTCAATGTGTTATTATGCTCTTTGCCATGTGTTCATTTTAGTTGGGATTGTATTCATTAGCAAATTGATGCAAAATTCCAGTTAGATAGTTGTGTCTGCCATTTTCATCTGATTATCTATGATTTCCATTGTTACTATTTCCCACTCGAAGTAAGACACTTGATGATGTATGTGTAATGTGATCCTTGTAAGGTGTTCAATTTTCGACGAATCTATGTCTGTACATTAACGTTAATTACTATTTCCCACTCGAAGTAAGACACTTGATGATGTATGTGTAATGTGATCCTTGTAAGGTGTTCAATTTTCGACGAATCTATGTCTGTACATTAACGTTAATTTTAAGTAAGTATGGTAGGTCCTCTTGTGATTTTATTTTGATGCCTCCATTGATTTTGTTTTTGGGTGATAGATACATGCTACAACCTCCAACACTAGGCCTATTTTGTAGTTGTGGCACATCTGCAATAGGAGGTTGAATATTCTTATCAGTTGGAGGTGGAACACACAGAAAAAAACAAAGTGATAGATATCAGAAAGGTGCACGACAAAGGCTCACATTGTTTTCACCCCTCTTGTTGGTAAACTTATTTACTCACTGGCAAGTGCTTTTGACTTATCATGGACACGTGTCCCAGGTAGCCGC
>SNQJ01S0019529.1:24642-55191 GCA_010110895.2 Picea sitchensis | reverse complement strand
TGGCTCGAACTTCATTCCAATTTTATTCCATGAACTTCATTCCAATTTCATCCATGAACTTCTCGGTCCACTGTTCAACCTTGCATCAATCAAACTTGGCGATTCGAGCAGGAATTAGGACATATCCGACTATTGTTCCTCTGTTCCAACATATCCGAATGTTTCTCCTTGGATGTCCCATGTATGTTCCAACATATCTGACTGTTTCTCCTTAGATGTCCCTGATATTTGGTACATCTGCAATATTATACTTTATTAATGTCAATTCTTGAGAATTAGTCATAGTAAATAACACTGGGTGGGGTGATATGATATGATATGTGAGGCACCCCAATTTCTGACTTCAAAAAAGCCACATGTACCAAGATTCAAAGTTAGAGAACAATCATCACATCGTCTCATAAATGTTCCCCTTACAAATGGGTCATAATTAAAAAAAACAAAAAAAAACATTATGAATCCATTTAACACTTAAAAAAAATAGAAATAAATGAATTACTCTAATTTTAAACCACACCTTTTAAATATTTTTAAGAAAGAACGTGAATTATATTACATTTGGCCTAATAAAAATTAATATATAAATTGCCTTAAATACATTGCAAATTCTCTAGATATTCTGATATCCCACCTCTATCGGTAACGAAAATTAACTAACTTTGATATTAAAACCAATATATTTTGTCTAACTTAACTTCACTAGTTTTTAATGATGTATTTTTCCTAATTATACTAAGTTAACTTATATGATTATTAAATTAACTAATATCAATCCTGTTAAGTTAACTATATGAGAAATGCACCCACTACCAAAAACTTTGAAGGAAAACCCTAAGTACATATAGAATTTCATTTACTAATTGAAAAATGAAATAGTTACTCAATTTTCAATTTTTAACTTTCTACACTTTCAACCTTGAAAGGAGAAACTAAAAATACCCTAATAAAAACAATCCTTATTATCCTTATAAGTTCATAAATTTAAGGATATTTTCTTAATCTTAGTGAACGCTAAATGAATTATTTGAGCTCATAAAATATGGTCAAAACCTTTTTGTGTTTAGCGTAATATTTTGGCAAAACTCAATATCCAACACACAACATGCATTTGATGGTTGGAAACTATCTGGAAAATGGGATAAGTTTATTAATAAATATTTTTTGGAATTCAAACAAAAAAGATAGAACTTTAAATCTGTGTATCTCTCCTCTGATCATCGAGGCTTTGTATTGTATTGAGTTTTCTCTCATTAATATATCTCTGGACTTGTTTTTAACATGGAAAGGGATTTTTTCCAGTTTAAAATGTTTGAGTGACGTGGATGCGTTTATGAAAGTTTTTACTGTTTATCTATTGTTTATATATCAACACTAGACTTATGTTCGGTATTTTTCAATCTATAACAGAGTTTTCTGTATTGCTTTCACTTTGCTAAGTTTGCTAAAATGAATAATAGCAATAATGTTAAATGGGTGTCGAGACAATGGCCCTAGCAGAAGAATCTACCATGGCGCATATGGGGAATCTAGTGGAAGAAGCACATAGGAGATTGTGTAGGGAGTTGTAAAAGGAAGGGCATCCTCGTAAAAAGGCTTTGATAGGATATGATTTATATAATAGAATGCATGCGAGGGTGTCATGGCATCTTCCTGTAACCCTTTTTTCTAAAATAAATCTATAAAGAAAGTAGATATATCTATGTCCAGTTGATGTGACGTGTCAATCTTGATTGAAATCACTGAAAACATGTAAAAACAATGCACACAATCTGTCAAAAAATCCAAATATTCCATCTGAAAATTGATAGACAATCTAATGCTGGCGCCATCTAATGCCCATATAATGCTGATGATTTTTTTTAATCTCATCTCTTAAATTATGAGAATTGCAAGTTATTTAAGTGTCAAGTGAGAATTGCAGGTTATTTGGGCATCAAGATAGTGGCCATAGCAGAAGAATCTACCATGGCGCGGATGGGGAAGCTATTGGAAGAATCACATAATCAACGGTCCTCCAATTCCATCTGAAAATTGACAGACAATCTAATTTCGGCGCCATCTAATGCCCATATGATGCTAATGATTTTTTTTAATCTCATCTCTTAAATTGTGAGAATTGCAGGCTATTTAGGCGTCAAGTGAGAATTGCAAGTTATTTGGGTGTCAAGACAGTGGCCCTAGTGGAATAATATACCATGGCACAGATTGGGAAGCTGGTGGAAGAAGCACAAAATCAACGGTCCTCCAATTCCATCTGAAAATTGACAGGCAATCTAATGCCAACGCCTTCTAATGCCCATCTGATGCTGATGATTTTTTTTAATCTCATCTCTTAAATTGTGAGAATTGCAGATTATTTAGGTGTCAAGTGAGAATTGCAGGATATTTGGGCGTCAAGACAGTGGCCCTAGCAGAAGAATTTGCCATGGCGTGGATGGGGAAGCTAGTGGAAGAAGCACAAAATCAACAAACTTCCACTGAAGAGTTTGTGCAAAAATTTGCAAAATATTATACTCCAGGTCTGTAGACAATATTTAGTCTTTGAGAATCAAATTTTCATAATTCATGGAGTTCATTTTCCAGTGCTTTAACGATGTTTATTTTCTGTAGCTTTAGCTTAGCTTTGCATCTATCATATCACCCCACCTAGTCTTATTTACTGTGACTAATTCTCAGGAATTGACATTAATAAAGTATAATATTGCAGATGTACCATATATCTGGGACATCTAGGGAGAAACAATCAAATATGTTAGAACATACCTGGGACATCCAAGGAGAAACTGTCGGATATGTTGGAACATAGGAACAACAATCAGATATGTCCTAATTCCTGCTCGGATGACCAAGTTTGATTGATGCAGGGTCAAACAGTAGGCTGAGAAGTTTGTGGATGAAATTGGAATGAAGTTCATGGAATGAAATTGGAATGAAGTTCGAGCCAGGCTTTGGTGGTAAATTAATTTGACCATAATGATGGCCAAGATTGGATGGAGATTCACGACGCCCAGAGCATGCGACCAAATCATGCCGGGTCGACCTCATGAGTGATCCAAGATATGACGACCACTAGATATAACATAGACCTCGAGAATCCCTGAAGGATACCATCCACCTCAGGAACCATCCATCCTTTATAACATCTACATCACCATCCACATCCATTGCGTAAGATTAAGCATCATCCATGCCATGGGTTTATGCAGGTTGATGGTATATACATTATCCATCCATCCACTGTAGAGTCTTAATGACTTTGCAACAAGATGAATATTGATCACCTTATAGTATGTATACACTGATCTTAATATTTGGATGTTACGTGAGTTTTTTTAAAATCTTATTCAACCAAAAATAATTATTTTATCCTCGATTGGGCGAGAGAGGAGATTGATAGAAAGAGAGTATTTTAATTCAAAATTTCACTAATTGCATTTTATAATAATAATAATAGTAATCTATTTTTAAGGTTATGATCAAGTTAGACATCAAATTGGTGTATGAGACTCTTGTTTGTGGGACAAGGGACCCCCTTCACGTTGCGATTTGATTGCTAAAGTCTACAAATGTATAGATACCCTACTCCCTATGGATTTGAACTAATTGTTATCAATATATTATGAACTTGTTGTCTAGGGTTCTTAGCTCAAGTGGTTGGGTAGCATGTTTGTTTTCCTCCCCACTTGGGTTCAATTCCCACAAAGTGGACTTTGATTCGTTGTGATAAGGCTAGAAGAGTAGACACCCCTTGGGATAGAGGTTCCACTTCAATGAGCTTCGAGACGTCTCGGCTTGTGCTAAGTCACAAGTTTCCTGCTATGCACTGACTTGCGGGTTGTTGACACTAGCCTAGGGGTTATAGTGACAACCAACCAGATTTGAACCTAGGCCTGGCCTAGGTAATCACGATTGAGTTACCCATTCCTCTAGATCTAAGAAAATAATATTATGAACTTGTTATCAATATATTATGAATAACAAAGTTTCATGTTTTTTTAAGAAAAAAAGTATTTAATTTTCTTATATTGAACAACATTTTCTCAATAATTATAAAAAGTTTTTTCCCCCAAAAACCATTGTGTATTTAGTTTTCAAAAGAAAAAACAAAATATATATAATTAGGTGTTTTTTTAACACTCGAGAATAAAATTCCTCTAATTCTTCAAATCTAAAACTTAAATTTAATACTATCCTAAAAAAACATGCTTATACAATTATTCAAAGTGATACTGACATCAAATACCGAAACATAAAATACAACTGAAAGCTATTAGCTCTACTTCCAAGTTCTAAAAACATCACAACTTTTCAAAATTATACATATTTTTCCTCTTTCCCATAGTCCTTCAATGCAAAGATATCAGATATAGAATATTCTTATAATGTTTTTGCTAAGAACAATTGACCTTGTTGAAAGGACAAAGATACCTTAGATAGCTTGTTATCCTTCTCATTTAATTCTCTAAATACATGTTGAAAAGTGACAAGAGCAAATTGATTTATTTCCTCCCATAACTTTTACATAATTGGAAGAAGTATTAAGTTTTCTAAACATGTTCATTCCTTTTACCCAATCAATAATAAGTTTGGAATCACCCATAATTTGAATATTGGATACACCTCTATCCAATTCAAGTTTTAGTAACAACCACAAATATTATATTTCAATTCTATTATTTTTGCCTTCACCACGAGCCGATTTAAATGCAATAAAATGATTTTCTGATATATATGGAATACATCCTGCTCCATTGATACCTAGATATATCGTGGACTTGCATGGTAAAAGTATCTTCATGCTATTGATTGATCTATATTTGGAGATTTTAATAGTCTTGGATTCTTCAATATCATATGCTTCTAGATCCCCCCATAAGCATAACTCACTTGATGGACAACCTAAATTGGCAGTATCTCTTTTCCTTGGAATGCCATTTCATTTATTGCTAGCCATATTTCCCATACTACAATGCATGGCATCGACTTATGATCTGGAATTGATTTGGTATTATACCACCTTCTAAAACATTCATATATGTTTTCTCCATCCCATATCCCCTGTTCATTATTCAATTTCAATACTTTAGACCAAATTTCTTTCAAGAAATGACAATGAACAAAAAAGACGATCTAATGATTCATCATTCAATTTACATAAAACACACCTACCTGGTCCTTGCCATGTCCTATTTTTTCAATTTTTCCAGGTTATAAATTTATTATATAGAGCCAACCATTAAAATATCCTTGTTTTTAATGGGCATTTCTGTTTCCAATTTGACTTCCACCACTACTTCTTTTCTCCTTCTTCTCCATCTTCCATCCTAACCTCATATCCCAATTTTGTTGTGTAATTTCTTGAGGTTTGATTCTTTGACTAAATAATTGCATCATCTTTATCTTTTAATATGATGGAACTTTGTTTTAGCTTGAAGATACACCGCTTCCATTCCTCTCCTAGTTCTCCTTGAATATCTAGCTAAGAATTTGTTTTCCATCCTTGATTCCATATAGAACTACTATCCTGATTCAATGTAGCATTTACAAAATTGTATATCTCCATACTATGTATTACTTGTTTTAAAGGTATAAATAGTATAAAAGTTCTTGTACATCCCATCCATGGATCCTCCCTTATCTTTACTTTGTTTCATCTTCCTATCTTCCACACCAACCAGTTCCCTAGCAATGGATATGCTTTCACTGGAACCTTCCAGATAATAGAGGTTTCTCCAAAAGTCTTTGCCTCCTTTATGATCCATTGTCCCTAGTGTTACATATTTTTCATTCATAATTTTTCCCCAAAGACCTTCATTTTACAACAATCTATTGCTAGTGAAGGTTAGCATTTTGAAGAATGTTGCAGACTCATTGATGAATTTTGTTAGTACTAACAAGTCATCTTGGTGTAGAGAAGCAATGGGCACTGGTTCCTTGAATTGTTGATCTTGTAAAACTCGGGCTCCTTGTTTTCAAAGAAAACAACAAGTGGGAGAATAGTGGGAAGGTGTTATATTCTTTGCATGGATATCTCCACCTTTTGTCTATATGTGCTAAGGGGGTCACAAGGGGGTCAAATACACCCCCCTTGTCTAGGGTTCAAGAGTGGGAGACCTCAACCAAAAATTTTGGGTTGTTTTTGGTCCGCTTTTTGGCATGTTTTTTGGTTTTCGTCCAATGGTTTTTCAACCCATTGTAATTAAATTTTGGTTAAGTGATTAAGGTTGTAATATAATTTGAGTTAACTAATTAGGGTTTCATATTTTGTGGAATACCTATATATTTTATTGTGAATGGTGAAGTTAATATAATGAAGAAGATATAGGTGTTTCTCTAAGGTTTGTTGGTTTTCTCGGTTAATGGTTTCCAGGGTAAATCACTGTGTATTGTGTGTATGCCATTGCTATTTTTGTCTGTTTTGCTTAGGAATATGTACACATAGTTTCACTTCAAAGGTTTAAAAATTACATTTGGTATCAAAGTGGTATTATTGGCTTCAGGGGGAACGCCTTTGTTGCTAAGGGTTCGACTCATTTTTTGATATAACAATTTTATATTGGATCTTTGATAAAATTGGTTTCAGTGGGAGCTCTCCGGTGGTGACACCAACTAGTTCCTTAGAAATGTATATGCTTTCACCGTAGCCTTCCATATAATAGAGGATCTTCCAAAGGTATTTACCTCTTTTCTGATCTAGTTCTCCATTGTCCTCATTGTTACATATTTTGCATTCATAACTTTCCCTAAAGACCTTCATTTTGCAACAATCTCCATATGATTTTAACAGCTGATGCTTATCCAAACAGGTGTAGATTCTTCAAGCCTGAACCTCTAGCCTCTTTTTTCTTTGCAAGTTTCTTCAACTTTACCAAAGGCATACCCTCCTTTTCTCTTTTACCTATCCATAAGAAACTAAAACATTTTTTCCACATTTTCTATAAGACTCATTCTGAAATGTGAGCTAAATATACCCAACACTTATTTAACTAAATTCGACCCACCTTCTATAGATAACCATCTATAACACCAATTTGTCACCCTCCCTTCAAGCTTAGTCAATACCAATATTTACATCTATATCATTTGTTTTAAGAAAAACCTAATATTTTTTAGTCCATTTTCAAAGGGAATTGAAGTAAAGGATAACACCTCAACACAATGTCTTTCTGATTCTTCCCAAGTCCATTAAATATAATTGAGGACTTATGGATATTCACCTCATTACTTGTATCTTTATAGTAAATTTCCAACATTTCCTTATACTTTACAACTTCTATTACTAATCCCAACCCAAACAAAATGACATCATCTACAAATTATAAATGAGATAATGATAGCAAGTTTCCCATGTCGAGACCTTTGATATAACCTTCTCTTTTACAAGTTTTTACCACCCTACTTAATCCTTCAACAACCAAAAGGAATAGAAAGGGGGACATCAACCACTCATATCCAAACCCCATAATAATAGAAGTTGAGTCATTTATCATAACTACAAATGAAGTTGAAGAAAGGCATCCCATTATCTAGTCAACCACTTTTACTGTCATTCCTATTTTAATCAAAATTAATCTAAGACATAGCCAACTAACTTTGTCATATGCCTTAGCCAAATCCAATTTCATCACCTCAACTAGCAATTCTTAACTTTTATTGTATGTACACCTTCTTGTGTTGCTCCCATTACCTCATGGGTTTACTTATTTTGAAGAAAGCTAAACTGCTCTTCCAAAAAAACTCAGAGAAAATACCTTTGAATCTATTAGCTAGAAGCAGGGAATTTTAAGAAGCCCCCCTAAATTTATATGTATAATAAATGGGCAAATCTCCATACTAGATGGAAAAATTCAAAGTCTATTTTGTAAATAATGTAATATGTAATTTTTTTGGTGAACTTTTCAACTAATTATAAAATCTTGTAAAGTCTTAGCAAATCTTTCATTGAATTACAAAAAATTGTAAACTCTTAGCAAATATTTCACATAATTATAAAACATTGTGAAGTCTTRGGTTGTTTTTTGACAAAGTATAAAACCATATACAACAATATGAAATAATTTCATTAAATTGTAATAAACTCATTTTCCATGTTTGGAAAAAGAAACATAATCTTCCCCTCCTCTAGACAATGTTTCAAGCATTAGGGGTTGCATTCTTCAGAGTTATTACTGTACACTCTTGCAAATCCCCCTGTTAGTTTTAATCATTTTTCATCACAAAGTTCCCATATATGTTGATCTTGATATTCACTTCTCTAAAGCTTGGGAGAGATTAATTTTTTCTCTCCCACGTCATGATTATCAACCCTAGTGACTAGACTACATTGATATCCACTAGAGATCGTGTTATCCATGTTGATGTAATTATATATAACATTAAATCCAAATAATGAAGGGGAATTACCATCAAATAGTTTTGGAAATATTCTCCCTATAGAATATTTAGTACCTATAGAGCATCTTGACTGAGAATCTAGAAGATGCAAGACATGAAGCAATTTCAATTATCAACATTATTGATTAACTTTTGACTCAACAATAATTTATCTCATTATAATTATACGTAAAGTTATAGTTGAAGTACTGAAATTTAAATCAATGCATTTACTATTTTAAAGTTTAAATTATGAATGGGAAAAAATGTAAACACTTTTATTTTTTTGGTGGGGAGTTATGAATCCATGTACCAACATTACTTATACATGGAATGAAAGTGGGATACATATAGCTTTTATCAACTTGATATTATTTTACATTTTTAAATTCTTTATTTTATATTTTATTATTTTTCATGTTTTTTTATTATCTTTTGTTTGTCTAGAAGCAATTTTTATAGCCTAGGCAGATTTTCATTGAGAGGTGCTTTATACAACATAAGTAAACGTGTCATTGTAATGCTTATGTAGCAAATGCCATCTAAAAGAAAAAATATTACAATAAAAAATAAATACATAAAAAAAAAATAATTATCTCAAATATACTAGCATAGATCCATTTAAACCTCGAACCTATTAAGCCTTTAAAAGGATCAAATCTCTTTGTGCACAAGTCTTTCCTCAAATTTTTGCACTTTAAAATTGGTTTGTTAATCTAGGGATTTGATCCCTATAAACGTTTGGTAAATCATAGGTTAAGATGTATCTAATATGGAATTATATATATCACACACTATATACCTAAATTCCAAAATTGGCACATATGCACCATAACCCATACACATGCACTCTAGCTACCTTGCCTCACTACAAGTTTGAATGTGAAATGAGCACACATGAAAGAAAGTCGAACTGGACATGGACTTGTAGATAAAACTGTGAAGGATGTCTGGTTTTGTAACATATTTAAGTTTAACTTTAAATTTGAATGAAATACATATTAGCATTCTCAAGGTTTCCAAGGTTTCTGATGCAATGCATGGGACATGATATATTTGCATTCATCTCTACATGTTGCAGTAAGTATTTCAAAAATTAGGGGTGGCCGACACCAGGAGGGGGCCATCTATGACCCTAAAGGAAATATGGAATTAAGGTTTGCTTGGGGTGTAGGTGAACCACCAATAATAAAGTAGAAGTGTTAGCCATGTTCAAAGGACTGACCATTCTAAAACAAAAGGGAATAAAAAAACTAATTGTTCTTGGAGACTCATTAATCATAATCAAGAAAATGTGAAATCGGGCTTCCTCTTAGACATCAATCTTCTCCATATTGATAAAAAAAGAACAAGGGGTTATGAGAATTTTTTAATCTATTGAATTTTTTAGGTGTTAAAGTCCTTAAGTTACCTGACAAACTTAATGGAAAATAAAAGGGTTTTTTCTAAAGGAGGGATTTTTATGCATAATTGGGGGGTCTCCTATAATCTCTTATCTTGTTTGAACATATACGTGTTTATTACTTTCAATGAAATCAAAGGAAAATTTACATTTTGGTTTAAAGGTGATAGGGTGGGAAAGATCCTCCATATGCTCCTTTATACCCCACCATTACTCTTTCAAGTGAGGAAAACATTTTGTAATTAAGTGAAACATGATGATGATCTATGTCGATTTTTGGATATTAATGTCAAGGGAAGTTGGTTTTAGTTCATGTATTTGGAGTTTTATTCTTGCTTGTTCCATAGCCTTCTTTTGGCCTAAATTGTCTCCCTCGTGGTAGAGGGTTTATGGTCTAGGATCTTATTGTTAGAATATGAAGGATGTGTGCTCGTTTTACCATTGACAATACCCTTGTCACCCAACCATAGGCTGAAGTCACCCTTCAAGCACCTCAACCTTGACTGAGAATTAATCTGGAAGAAAACCCTAGGCTAGATAGCCAAACAAGGTGTAGCGCATCTTCCTCCAAGGATAGCGCACCAACAATAGCTGATCAGAGAGTCCAAACCCTAGCCAAGAGATAGTCCAAGCCAACACTGAAAACTGGTTGCTGCAGCAGCTGCACCTGCAACTCTCCTCCACACGTGCACACCAAACTGGGAATTGCAATGCGCATCAGTTGCTACTCTGCAATTTTGAGATGTGACAAATGAGAACTGGCACCCTGTATTTATAGTGGTTCTGGCAGACTTACTGGGGCCGACTTCTCCTTCTGGATACCTGTCTGTTCAATATATTATTATTATTTCTGGTCGACTTCTTCTCTTGAAGGCTAATAACCTAATATAAATTATCTTCTTGAGCCAACAAGACTTCTAGGGTTATTAGCCAACTCATTAGGGTTTTTCTCTTGCTTCCCGGAGTCTTCTATTCTCATCAGGTTTACACGTGGAGGCAAATACCTCCCGTAGCTACCATAATATCAACACTTCTTGCCATTGTTGGAGGATAGTGGTTCAAAGGAAAGTTTTTGGTCCTATTCTTAATGGTCACTTCTAGCTTGAGAATATCTTAATCGATTTGGTTATTTTGAAGTCAAGAATCATCCTTGGAACATGATTGAAGGTCACATGCATTCTAGTTGGTGCATTCCCTGGGAGTTGGTTAGTTTGTGTAGGTTCCAAAGGAGGCATACTATGAAAATCGAGGAGATTCAAGTATCTTCCTCTCATATCAATAACGAATTTATCTCTCATCAACAAGCTCATAAGGAGAATAATGTTAAATTATCACCAGGTGTGGGTTGTCAAAGCCATTAGTTGGATAAATTAGAAGTTGATTGTAAAATGTTATATCAATTGGATTTAGGACTTGCTTGGAGTTTTCATTCTCTTGCTTCTTTTCCAAATATTTCCATTGGATCACTCAAAACAACAACCAAGGAAGAGGAGACAATTTAACAATTGCATGAATATATGGCATAGGAGAATGTAGAATAGGAACTAGATCTATAGGCATGAGTAGTACTATTGATTGCTACAACCGGATTATCCCAAGAGCCTGGAAAAGAACACAACAAGGTCATACACTTATATTTTTCCTCCATTTTAATATCAATAGAGAATTTTTGACTTATTGGAGTATTAAAGGAATTTAGATGCTTTGTCATAGAGTCACAATCATCCATCCTAAGATGACACACCTTCTTTTGAAGAAGCAACTCGTTTACTAGGGGCTTTGATCAATACAAATTCCCTAACTTATGCCACAAATTCTTTGCACTGTCTTCTCCAGAGACATTCAACAACAAGAAATCTGAGAGGTAGAGTTGAATACACCTCTCTCTATCTAATTGAGAGATACACCTCTCTCTATCTAATTGTATTAAATTCACCATTCATATTACAATATTTAGGTATTCCACAACATCCAAAACCCTAATACATTAACCAAAAATAGACTACAACAGTAATTCCTTATTCATAATTAGTTTACGATGGGTCAAGAAAACATTGGCTAAAAAAGAATAAAATGGACCAAAAACTTACTCACAATTTTATTTCGGGGGTGAAGTAGAGGGCTTGTTGGTTCCCCATGCCCCCTAGCTTTTGTATGTGTGTGTGTGTGGGGGGGTTGATCACCCCCTAAGTTCCCTTTGCATTAGGATGATACTAAGTATACCCACAAAGAATACAACATATGTACAACAATATAGTGATTACACAGTCTTGAGTCTTAGATAGTGATTATATAGTTTCAACTCTTCAAATTCAATCCTATTCCTTTCAAGATACAATGTTTATTTTAATGTTTTGGATTACCTTAAAACAACTAGTAGTCTTAGATCAATGCAACTATAAAACATTATCAAAACTCAACTTGAATTTTAATTATTTTAAAAGTTAATCTCAAACCAAGAAGAACAAATTCCAATTTATATATCCAAGCTAACATTTTATGACAGTTTCAAAATTATAGCCTTAAATAAACCAAAAGACATAGGAAAATGAATTCCAAGTTGAAGCTCATGCGAATTTTCTCTAATAATTTCAATAGTCTAGCCATAAACTAGGAAACATTGGAAAATCAATTCCAATCTAGGTGTTTGTCAAAATTTGTAGTAATAATTTTAAAATTGTTGGCTCGAGTGGGGGGTTTAAGACCCAATGTTCGATAAGATTTACCAACAAAACCGCATAGGCACCGACATATTCAATCTTCAAGGAATGAATAAGGTCTCACTTGAGACACCATGAGAATCACATATACCATTGGTCTTATGCAAGGTGTGAAGGAATACAACAAAAAAGAAACCTCCATTAATAGTCATTCATTCACAACTACTGCAAGCTACTATGTAGAATAACATGAGACATGTATACATTCAAGTAAAAACTCATTATATGCAAAGATAAATATGCTTAGGATGTACTAGTCCATTTCATTATTTCAAAGCAATCATATACAATATGGCCCTCACTTGGTCAAGATATGTTAACATTCAACACAAAGATGAGCCATGGACTCATATCTCAATCTACTTTATTTCCCATGAAAAAAATAAACATAACAATAAGTAACAACTAAGCTTAACTCAAGCTCTGGCTTGTCTATTGTTGACAATAAAATGAAATCCCTCTTTACTCAAAATCCCAACCCTTACATATCCACATGCATCCCCCCATATCTTCCATGGAGCGTGGAAATCATAATGAACTCATTAGCTCATCCATAACCTTGACCATGAACAGTCAAGTTTTTATAAAATCAATTTCAATGATTCATGAAGATCTTTTTGAATTCTAACTTGCATGCGAATTCTTTAAGTCCTTGCCCGCAGTACAAAATGGGTTAGCATGTGTGGTAAATCCTTGGCCGGTGCAGACATTGAAACTTGGCATCGTTCCATGTATATTCTCAAGCATGCATGCAATGCTAACTTGTGAGGTTTGCATAGTCTCTGTCAACCCTTAGGTGCTAACAAGCCCCCGACACTATTAGTTGGCTCACCCTCGAGCCAACAACATTGTTTGGTTAATAAATCCTGAATGAATATGATAGATCCATTGGCTAGACTTGGTGGATGTTTTTGTCATGTGCAAGCCTTGGAAGTTGTTGATGATCCCTTGGAAATTAGATGTGAATGAGGTTATGCATCTTCAAGATAAAAAATCTCTCACTCTTTGATCTCTGTCAGGACTGTTTGAGGATAGATGTATTTCATCATACGGTCGAGAACCCCTTGCACCATCTGGGCCAATTCCTTCCTTCTAGACTTGGCACTATCACCCTAGTTATCTCCAGGTCACTAGCAATGGTGATTTTCCCATTGAGCATAGCCTTTGTCTTCCTTCTATTTCTCTTGGGTTTTTTTATGTGGTTTAAGACAAGGAGAGATGCACACAATAGGAGGGGTGACTAGTAGAGTCATACTGCCCTATTCATAAATGGAGTTGATCCATGGTGGTAGAATCACTATCCCATAGAACTTAGGCTCTAGGGTGAGCTCTGCATAAGATTTGAAGTATAGTTCAATGAACTTTTTAGTGGTGTGGTTGTTGCAGGAAGTGAACTACAGGTTGGGTCCTTTGCTCAGGAAATAGACCCAAATATGTAGCTCTCGTGGGAATGCAACTATTGGTTTTTCAGCCTATGATGCAACATATTTTCGAGTATGTACCCATCACTTATTGGAAGTATACATAATTCTAGGGAAATACCATTTGAAGTCGAATCCCCAACACTTCTTGCTCCTCTGGTCAAAATTCTTGTCTTACTAATGATCCTAAGTCTATTATTTAGAATTCCTGTGTGTAGTGAGCGACTCATAGTAAATGAAGTGGCACTAGATCTAGGGAATTAAAATAGCCACATATTGGTTTTCCTGCGTGGTCCCTTTCCATGCTAGTTAGAATTTCAGTTGACATGGTGTATTTGTTGGGATGAGTGCTCCTGATCTGCTTGGTGTCCATATCTGATGTGTCTTGGGTCATTCTATGCCATTGTACTGCCTATGCGCCTCCTCAAATGTGTTTCCATAATTATTTGTGTCCCTCACACTTGTGTGACCTGACCGAATCTGATTCCTTGACCCTTCACTATCATGAACCACCTTATGTCCTATATTTCACTGTTGATAGCCTGCTGTCCTGTTCGGTAGCCCATACATCAGTCATTACTTTTCCCAACTGGTTGAATCTTCAAAATATTTGTACATGGTACCTTGTCCTATCTTCCTATGTTATCTAACTTTTTCCTCTCCCACTATCTATTGGAGAATTGTACCTACCTCTATATCTACCTATCTACTCCTACCTTACCCTAATTGTGAAACTATTTATCCCTTTAGAGTGCAGTCGAGCCCTACGGGCCATAATACACTTTCAACCTGCTTCAATTAATTAGTCCTTTGAGGGGTTCACGTTGTAGAGTGGATAACTTTGCTGCTCCTGCCTCACTAATGTATACCAACCGAAACAACCCTAACCAACACATGCATAGTTTCCCAGGGTGCTTCAGGAACTTACTGTCACATAATAATACCAAAGAACTGGGCTGTAGAATTTTGCACTGAATGTTACGATAATTCTAGGCCTTTTGTATCTGTTTCTTGACCAATTGGCTATGAACTGAAATGAGTTGGTCCACTTCAAGTTCCATTAGTTCATCCAACCTCTTTTGAAGTGATTAGATCCAACATTTGCATCATGAGAACAATTCGTAGACTGGGTACCACAAATTTTAAAGGAAATACAACATCTTTACCATATACCAACCTGAAGGGGGTGTGCATAGTAAATCATTTACAATTTGTTATATACACCCATGGTACTGATGGAATTGGTTGATCCCCATCATCGTGTTACACATTGAAAACCTTGGTTAGCGCATGCTCTAATATCTTATTGAAGTATTCAACTGTGCAATTGGCTTGTGGGTAACATGGTGTACTCTTATGGTGATGTATGATAAATTGCTGAGTGAGAACATAGATGGTGTCATTGAAAAAATGTGTGTCTTGATCACTCATTAACACATTTGGGAAACCAAACCTTGTGATCACATTTTAAAAAATGAAGTGCATCGTCGTTTCCATAGTACAATATTTTACTGATGCAACTTCAGACCAACATTTCAAGTACTCTGTAGTGGTAATAATGTAGCATGCGCCAGAGGAGCAATGGGTCCCATGAAATCAAAAAACCATTGCAAATGGATCGAGATATTTGATCAGGACAAGTGGTATTTCATCCCTTTTGCAAGGCTTCTTGATCCTTTTTCAGACATAGAAACGCTTGTAGTATTCCTTAGCATCTTCAAATATTGATGGCCACCATATCCCTTTGCGTAGTACCTTCTATATTGTTGCCTTATAGGCATTGTGTCCCCTGAAAATTCCTTCATTTGATTCATAAAGTATCATGTCACACTCATGTTCTAATACACACCTGCATAATATTCCATCTATGCCAAGCTTGTATAAGTGAACCTCGATCAATTGATAATCGACACCACAGTTCACTAACTATTTGCGCTGAGTCAAAGTGTAGGATTCCATCACGTGACCTATGGTGAGGTAGGTTGCGATCTCAGTGAGTTAGTCCGGTATTGCTTCGACCCTGAATAATTGTGCTTTGGGGAGCTCATTGATAATCCAATCCAGCGCATTTATTTGGTGATTTGCATGCATATCTTGGTGGATACCTCATACAACTTATTATGTCATATGTCCATAGAATCCTCCAAATCTATGTCAATATCACCATCAGATGTTGGATTGACATAATCCTCCTTGTGTTCCGTGATGTTATAAATGTTCTCTGTGATGGAACTCTATGCATCCTCATTTATAGGCTTGTTATATCTATCACCCTCATTTGGATCCAACGACATAATGAAGCACAAGGTATCTGTATCAAAGGAAATCTACCGTTGCTTTAGATTCACCACTGCATTGTTATCAAATGCCTAGTCAATACCAAGTAGATCTTAATAGGGGTATGAGTCATCCATAATATCAATCACCTCAAATTCTATGTTGGTATTTATCCCCTCAATTTTCACTTCCACTTTCTCTAGCCTGTTGATAGGATATATTCTGTATTGGTTGGAAAGTTTGAGTTGAATAGGGGACCATACCAAGTTTGGTTTACCCATCAAATCCCAAGATTTCTTCGGAAATATGTTCATGTTAGATCCAATTGATATATTTTCACCCATCAAATAGATACCTTTTTTTTTATTGAACTTGGAAGGTTCCAAAATAATCTTCAACTGTTGATCGTGAAGACCCAACAAGTTTCCAGTTAGCTTTAGTTCTCCAATTCTTCATCATGCAATTCTAACAGGGATAGTTTCTCTTTTAAACATAAGATACCAAAATAAGGAAATTAGTTATGTCTATCTTCTCACTAAATAGCCCTATGTCTCAACTCTGTTTAACACTTTATGAAATATAAAATAATGGTCATATGCCCAAGATATGCTAATTTCCTCAATCATCTCTATACTGCTACCCCATACTTAGCCATTTTCCTTACTTCCCATGCTTTTTTACTTCGTGATTTTACTCACTTTCCACATTTAATCATTTCCATCTCCATCTCCATTTTCATTTCCATTTTTCATATTCATATTTCAATTTTCATTTTCCATTTTCCATTTTCCTTTTAAATTTCCTTTTTTCCATTTTACTTTTCCATATTCTATATTTCATTTTTCATTTCCATTTCCTTAATTTCACGTAACTATACGACTTACCTCCCCAACACTTTGTCATTTTTCATGAATTACCATGTTTTACTCCTTTTTACGCTAAGTATTCCATTGCAGACTTATCTCGCCAACAATTAGTCATTTTTCATGGCTTACCACGTTTTACTCCTTTTTACACTAAGTATTCCATTGTAGATGTGGGACAACCTTCCTCTTCATTTATATTTTTCCCTCATGCCTGTGTCTCGCAACCTACAATCCAACAACCCTCAATTTTCACCTTCATTTCCACATCATTCAAATTGCACCTTCATTAAATTTTACACTTGGTTGATTTTTTTTATCTTTGAATGCAGATACAGGAGATCCTCCTTCACCCATCCCTTGACCTCTCCACCCGCAACCCCCATGACTTATCACCCCTCAATTTTCACTTCCATTCCGCATCATTAAAATTGTACCCTCATTAAATTTTACACTTAGTTGATTTTTTTTATCTTTGAATGCAGATGTGGGAGATCCTCCTTCGCCCTTGCCTTGACCTCTCCTCTCACAACTCACATGACTTATGAATTATCACCCACATGAATTATATTTTTTTTACTCACTTTTACACTTATTCTAATTATTTAATGCAGGAGTCATTACTTCTAATTTCTCATATATCCCTACCCCACAACTCGCATCCACACCTTCTCTACTTCTGCATTCCCATAACTTTGCCAACCCTTCTTTAATTTTTTTAATATTATTTCATTTAAATACTATTTCCTATCCTAAGTTTACTTCTCTTTATTTTGGGACACACATCCCAATGACACATGACAGTGAAGACCTATTATATGTGGACATGTGGCAGCAAAGTGGACCTACCCTCGAGTGACACATGGATGGACATAGATGACTGGGTGATGATGCGACGGTCAAAAGATACTTTGTGCACAAGCTATGCATAATTATATGGCTCTATATACTTCATTCACAAATGACATGGAGAAAAAAATTATTTATAAATATGTCATGGGAACCCTCCCACAATGCATGTGGGATAAATAAAGTCAAATTTGCAAATCAAAGGCCCAAATTTAATGAGAACAGATCAACGACGACTGAGTCTCCATATTCGAGAGCTCATAACCTTTGAGCTCAATGTCCGATTTGAGAAAATGAGAGCTTGTAGGAAAGGTAAAGAGATTAATAACACATTGTAAGTGGTTTCAATGGCTGAAATATTAATTATCATACCCTAAAAATTAAATTACATCCAAGACTATTTTTGGGCCTGGAAACAAGTTATTTTTGGAAAATCATTTATTTAAAGAATTTTATAAACTTCTAAGGTGGGTCCTAGATGATGGAACACATATTAAAGCTCATATTTACCAAAGGGACTAATTAATTGTACCAAAAATGGACACATAAAACCCTAATTGAAAATCAATTTCAAGAAGATGAAGAAGAGATTAGAAAAGAGCAAAAGAGGGAGATTCAAAATGTTGGCAGTGGGATTTTAGAGAGTTTGCTATAGGGGTATTTTGTTGGAAGAAAGTTTTGGCCTTTCCAAATATTTGTGAATCAATATTTTTGACTTTCTCTTTCATATTCCTTTATGCTCAACTCTCTCGATATTCTTCCATACATTCCCCATTACATTTCAGGTCCAGAGGAGAAAAATCCTTGCTTGTAAAAAGTAGATGCAGTTTATTTAAGTTTATGTAATTGTCATTGAAATCTTGTTGAGGTTGTTTCAATCCTCTTGTATTAGACATTTTTAACCTTATTTCATTTGGGATATTGCTATTAATTTCTCCCACAAAGAACTATTTCGAGGCATTACATTAGTGATTTTTCATGACAATATTCATGACAATATTCATGACAATATTTTCTCTAACTATAGCTTATCATGCTCTCTTAACAAAGTTTACTTAGATTCATCTCCAAAATATTGAAAGAATAAGAGATTTTAATTCAATATTTTTCAAGAATTTGCATCGAATTCCACAATACCAGTTTCAAGAATCTACATCGAATTCCACAATATGAGTGCCCAAATGATCCAGTTATTTTCGAATGTTATATGAATGCAACGCCTTCAAATGTGAAATATACAATAAAATCATCATAAATCACAACTTTGGAAGAAGCAATGAGAAGAGCGACTGAAATGGAAGATTTCATGATATAAAGTGAAGTTGATCCTGAAATCATACTTGGTAAAGTTCAAAGTCAAATGATAGATTTATCATTGTCATCTCAAGTTCCATCTACTTCATGAGTACTTGAAGAGTGAGGGGTTTGAAGAGGAATCTTTCAAGATCAACTATCGAATGTAACAAATATCTCCGAGGACACTCATAAGACCTGTCAAGACACTCATATTGCCCAATTAAAAAGAATCATTAACCAAATGAAAAATGAAAAAGCTCAGTTAAAGAGGAACAATGATCAAATTCCAAGGCTGGAATATCAAAATCCTCCATTTCCTACACATAGCCTCATAAATTATCTAGAAAGAAATCAAAATATCAATGATCAAGCCCCTAGGTCAAGGGCCCCTAGAGTTCAAAATCCAAATGTAGTGATATTGAAAGACGATTTTAATCAAATTCCCGAGGAAGAGAATCAAAGACTTGTTTTTTCAAGAATATAATAATGAAACTGATACAGGGGTGCTGGAATCCATGGAAATGGACGTTGATCCATTATTGTTTTTAAAAGGAGACTGGATCGAAGGAGATGAGTTTAGAGATGAAGACCAACATTTTCAAGAAAATGTTGTCCAGACTAGAAGAAAAAGATTCAGATCTTTCTGATATCTAAAACAAACTAACAAGGTATTCTATATCATAAATTGTTCCTCCTCAAATAAGTGCTAGACATATAACCTTTGCTCCAGAAAAAATACAATGAAGTAAAAGGATTAGAAAAATGAATTATAATGTTGTTGATGATCTAAAGAAGTTGCAACTAATTATACATTCTTGGAAAAATATTGTTGTGTCCAAAAGGAAAGACACAAAAGCAGTGGAAAATTTCGTTGATGTAAAAGTTGAAAGAAGCAATTGCCTTTCATTCATAGGATCGTGGATGGTGTCTTTTGTTGGTTCTTTTTCAAAATTTGATGCTAGAGCAGGAGATTCAAAGATGGTTATTAATCAGGTCCAGAACATGGCCAATGAAACAAATTTCTCAATCATGGTTGGGAGTAATCAAATGAGTTGGCTATGTACATGGCTAGATTTGAAATGTGATTACACTTGAGAGTATCCTTTCTCTCTAAGTTGATTAGGGTAGGTAGGTTTTTGTTGTCTCATGTTTATAATATTGATATGCTAGTGAATATTTCCAATAAGCATTTGGTGGATCAAGATAGTGGATTGAGATGACTCCATAACCCAATGGATGAAGACATCTGGTATTGGTCTGGGTATTGAGCAACCCATAGGGGGCCATTGTCCCACAATTGGAGCCAAATGTTGATGTGTTTTCACCCATCAAATAGAGACCATTTTTTTTTATCGAACTTGGAAAGTTACAAATAATCTTCAAATATTGATCATAAAGACCCAACAAGTTTCCAATCAACTTCAGTTCTTTAGTTATTCATCATGAAAGTATAAGGAGGATAGTTTCTCTTTGAAACAAAAGAGAAGGAAAATAAAATATACTAAAAGAAGGAAATTTTTTATGTCTATCTTCTCACTAAATATCCCTATGTCTTAGCTCCGTTCAACACTTCACAAAATCTAAAACAGAGGTCACATGCCCAAGATATGCCAATTTCCTCACTCATCTCTATACTACTACCCCATACTTAGAGATTTTCCTTACTCCCCATGCTATTTTACTTATTCATTTTCCTCACTTGCCACATTTAACTATTTCCACATTTAACCATTTCCATACTTAACCATTTCCATCTCCATTTTCATATTCATATTTCAATTTCCATTTTCCATTTTCCATTTTCCTTTTCCATTTTTCTTTTCCATATTTCCATTTTCTATATTTCATATTTCATTTCCATTTCCTTAATTTCATGTAACTCTACAACTTACGTTCCCTCCCCAATGAATTACCTCTCCAACACTTAGTCATTTTTCACGACTTACCAAGTTTTTCTCCTTTTTACACTAATTATTGCATTGTGGATGCGGGACAACCTTCCCCTTCATTTACACCCTCATCATGACTTATCACCCGCATGACTTATCTTATTTTTTACTCACTTTTACACTTAGTCTATTTATTGAATGCAGGGATGAGGGAGTCCTTACTTCTAATTTCTCATATCTCCTCTCCCCAACACTTAGTCATTTTTCATGACTTACCATGTTTTACTCCTTTTTACACTAATTTTTTTTTTGCATATGCGGGACAACCTTCCCCTTCATTTACACCCTCATCATGACTTATCACCCTCATAATCTGCTTGACATATCTTATTTTTAACTCACTTTTACACTTAGAATATTTATTGAATGCGGGAATGAGGGAGTCCTTACTTCTAATTCTCATATATCCCTACATTTCTCAGATCTCCCTACCCCGCAACCTGCATCCCTACCTCATATTTAGTCATTTTTACATATCTCCCTACCCAACAACCCACATCCCTACCTTATACTTAATCATTTTGATCGATTCCTTAATTTTGATTTCTCATATCTCCCTATCTCACAACCGACATCCCTACCTCATACTTAGTCATTTTTACTGAGTTTTATCTCCTCACCTACCTCCTCTATTTCTGCATTCCCGTAACTCCAACAACCTTTCTTTATTTTTTTTAATATTATTTCATTTAAATATTATTTCCTATCCTAAGTTTACTTCTCTTTATTTTGGGAAACACATTCCATTGACACATGATAGTGAAGACCTATTATACATGGACACGTGGCAGCGAAGTGGACCTACCCCGGGTGACACATGGATGGACAAAGATGACTGGATAGTGACTTGGCATGATGATTGGGTGATGATGTGGCAGACAAAATATACTTTGTGCACAAGATACACAAAATTCTATGTCTCTCTCTACTTCATTCACAAATAACAAGGAGATGAAATTTCTTTATAAATATGTCACGAGAACCCTCCCACAATGCATGTGGGATAAATAAAGTTGAATTTGCAAATCAAAGGCCTAGATTTCACGAGGACGGGTCAATGGTGGTTAAGTCTTCGTATTCCAAAGCTCATAACTTTTGATCCCGACGTCTGATTTGAGAAAAAAAGATCTCATCAAAAAGGTAAAGAGATGATGAACACATTGGAAGTGGTTTCAATGGATGAAATATCAATTATCAGACCCAAAAAATTAAATTATAGTTGGGACTATTTTTGAACTTAGAAACAAGTTATTTTTGGAAAATCATTTATTTAAAGAAATTTATAAACTTCTAAGGTGGGTCCTAGATGATGGCACAAATATCAAAGCTCATAGTTACCAAAGGGATTAATTAAATTAACCAAAAAGGGACACATAAAACCCTAACTGAAAAACAATTTCAAGAAGTTGAAGAAGAGATTACATAAGAAAAAAGGAGGCATATTCAAAAGGTTGGCAATGAGATGTTAGAGAGTTTACTATAGGGGTATTTTGTTGGAATAAATTTTTGGCCTTTCCAAAGATTTGTGAATCAATATTCTTGAATTTCTCTTTCATATTCATATCTGCTCAACTCTCTCAATATTCTTGCATACATTCGCCATGACATTTCATGTCTAGAGTAGCAAAATCCCTGCTTGTAAAGAGTAGATGCAATTTATTTAAGTTTATGTAATTGTCATTGAAATCTTGTTGAGGTTGTTTCATCCCTCTTGTTTTAGACATTTTTAAGCTTATTTAATTTGGGATATTACTATTAATTTCTCCCACAAAGAACTGTTTTGGGGAATTACAATTATGATTTTTTAGACTTTGAGTCTAAAGCATGAGATTTCAAATGTATTGTCCATCAAAATTGTTTTTGAGTTGTAATGAAGTGATCATATAAAGTTCTTTGATGACTTGTCCATTTTACTTTTCTTTCATTTTTCAAATTCATAGTTGATTATGGATTCACAACATTTTAAAAGGAAGATAAAATATTCGTCGAAAGAAAACTATGTACAAATCTCTTTCAATTATATTTATTTACTTTTATTTCCATGAATAAGATGATGTGCTTACTGAATAAATATTCTAAATGAGATTTTTGTTGGAATATCTTTTGGTTTTTTCTTTGTAGAACTCACCCATTACATTYATCTACAACCATACAAAAACTCTTCCAATATATCAAGTGAGGAGAATTACCTCAATAAAAATGAGGAGACTTTATTGTTCCCCACAAGATTTTCTCTCAAATGTTTGTCATTTTCGCTTGACAGAAAAATGATCAATAAATCTTAGGTCCAACGTGACACCATCCATCTCATAGCTTCTGAGCTTAGCTATCATCTTGAATTCTCTTCCCTTGAGTTTATGTCTATGCACCTAGCACACATCTCATTCTACTAACATAACAATAATAACTACAATGGTATCCTCTCCCCCCGTACATCTTGTGAGCATGTGGGTCAATTTATTTGTAGCTTTAGGATCACTTAACATCTTAAGCCAATAACACAAGAAGTCACTTAATTGATTTTCTGATTCCTCATTGCGGGTAGTGTTGTATTGTGTTTCCTCACACACTGTGCATCACATTTATTCACACACACATTCCTCTTCTATTTATTACTATGAGGCACATTATACTTCCTCACGCAAGCGAGCTTCTTCGAACGCCCTCTATGCAATGTGCTACAATTCTTCTAGTGCTCAAGCTTCTTCCAGTGCCCTTTGTGTTGTACGATGCAACTCTTCGCATGCTCTCTCCTCTTCCAAGGCCTTCTATGGATATTTCTTTTGCTGCACAACTTGCTTTTCTGATATTCCCTTTTATATTCTAGCCTGAACTTTCTCCTCATTTCAAGTCGAGTCCCTACGTATGCCTCCTCGGTTACCACCCATACATAAAATTCTTCTTTTGGCTTATAACCTTTTCATGGTTCTATAGTCACGAGATTGTAGTGCTCTTTCTTCTCTTCCCACTTCGCTAATAAGTCTAGGAAATACTCTGTGACATGATGTATGTCATGGAAATACCCATAGAGTGTGCATGGCTTGGTACATAATCACGTCAAGTGGCCTACTTTTCCACAGTTAAAATAAGTAGTTGGTCTTCCTCCACTACCACTATATCCTCTTCCTCTTCCTCATCCATATCCTCCTCTTTGGCCTCTTTTGCCTCCTTGGTATCCTCCTTTGCCAAAGCCCCCAGGGTCTCCACCCTTCCATTCTTCATGGACTTAGAAAGCATCTGAATTGTGCTTTTGTATTAGCTGTAGTGATCGACATTTGTTCACATAATGTCCCATGGATTTGCAAAAATCACAAAATGGAGTATGCATAGTCTTCTGAGACTTCTATAGAGTTGGATGACGGGGAGGTATATGGCCCCATTGCCTGCAAATCTCACACCACTCAGTCTGTGATCCGCTTAGAAACAGATTCAACATGTCCATCACCATGTAACTCCCTAGCGTAGAGCACTCATTCCTATGATGACCTTCTGTGTGACACGTAGTACACCACACATTCTCGTGTACCACCTTACCTTTCACCGTATCTTGCAGTTGCACGGTGAGGTTTGAAGCTTATATTGTACCTGCACCAACCCCATTGACATTTCACCACCTCCTGATGCAGCTTCTAGGTGCATCACAATTTCCACAACCTTCGCCTGGGTTGTCACTTTCTACTACGTGAGTGGGATGCAAATATGAGTTTGGATTCCTACAATAAACCATTCTTGGTGCTGGATGTCTTGGATTTGAAATTCTAGTCCTTCCAACAATATTTTCAACCGATGGTCATAGTCATACATGGTTTCTCCAGCTTGCTACTTCATCTCTTTGATCTCAGTGGTACATTGTGATTATGAATTAGGCTTCTAAAATTCCCTAAGTATATTTCTCTTTATCTCTGTTAGGGACCTTGCTTGTCCCACTCGCAAAGTCACCTTATACGTCATGTACCATGTTAGAGCTTTGTCTCTGAAGGTGGTTTCTATCTGCACTAACTTAGATGCTTCATCCATGACTCTCTTCATAGACCATATAGCTTCATATGTAAACCAATGTTGTTCAACAACATCTCTTCCCATCCCATGAAATGAGGGAAGCTTCAGAGTCGAGTATTTGTTCACCATGCTTGTTCTAACACATTGTATTCTTGATTGAATTCTTCTTGTGGTTGCTAATACTGACATTCCTCCTTGCAAAGTATTGTTGACTTCAGTTTCTCCTCCACTCGTATCTTCTCCTAGTTATTCTTCTACTTCTCTTACCTATACATGTTCTTTGGTTTCTTTGTTTTTATGACAAATGTGCAAGGGGGGTGGTTCAAAGAGGAGGTTCATCCATACTCTCTCATTATATTAAGTGAGGGATCCCAAATAGCTTCCTACCTTTATCTGCACAAGTCCTCTCATAATTTCTAAGGTGTCTTCCTCTTCTTGGAGGGCTCCATCACTATCTTCTGTTGTGTTGGCGCTATTACTATGCACCCCATATTCCTATGATGTGAATACATCTATAATTATCCAAGGGGATTTGACTTCGTCTTCTTCAACCCTATTCCTAGTACTTCCGACATCCTCTCTTGATACCTTGCTCATAATGATGTGTCTCTTTGATGACCTCTCTTATTCTACACTTCTCTCTAGCACATAACTTTCTCCCACACACCCTTATGGTGAAATTACTTTTCTCTTCATCTTGGGTCTGACTACTCATTCTTCACCCCTTGCTTTCCTTTCTCCACTTCTCTGCTAAGTTTTCCTCTTTAGCTCGACTCTTCTTGTGTTTCTCTCGAATTTTTCCCTCCTCTTCTCTTCTGGGTCCATCTTCTTCTCACCTCATGTCATCTTCTTTCAGATCCCTTCTTTCTCTCCCCCCGCACTTCTTCCCATCTCCCCCCCCCACCCCCCTCCATGTGGGGGGGTTTACTCAACCATTCCATTGGGATCCATGCACATTATCCCCTTCTCTACAAACACCATCTTTATCTACAAAGGCATTTATTCCAATAATATCTTCCCAGGGTCGATTGCAAACATATTTCCAACACTACTAAAGGAATCACTACACTCGATATCAAGCTCCAAAATATACTCTTCTTTCACATGCTCAAACCATAAATTAATACTTATGACCCACTTATTATCTATAAATATGAGCCTATTGATCGTATTTTTATAACAAACTAGTGATTATTTGACTCCCCATGCATAGTTAATATTTTTTTGCCTCCTTATCCACTCATATAGTAAACAAGGAAACTCAACAAAGAAAATTTCATGTAAAACTATATATATGTACCTTTCTTTCCAACGTTTGAGGTTGATATGCGGGTTCTTGGTCTCTTGTTGTGCGAACTCATCCTGCTTCTCAGTTATCCAGTATTGTATCTCTTTCCTGGAAGGTTTCCACCTCATTTTCTTCCTTCAACATGTAGTGCAAAGCCTTCAGGTCCTGACAATAGAACCATTTGTTGGCTCGAGTGGGGGTTTAAAGACCTAGGGTTCGATTAGATTTACCAACAAAACCCCATAGGAGTTAACATATTCAATCTTTAAGGATTGAAGAAGGTCTCACCCGAGACACCGTGATAATCACATAGATCATCAATATTATGCAAGGTGTGAAGGAATATAACATAAAGGAAACCTTCATTACTAGTCATTCATTCATTCATAAGTACTACAAGCTACTATGTAAAATAATATAAGACATGCATACATTCAATTCAGAACTCATTAGGTGTAGAGATAAATGTGCTTAAGATGTACTCATCCATTTCATTCATTCAAATAAATCAGATTCAATAGGGCCATCTCCTAGTCATGATATGTTAACATTCAAAACAAAGATGAGCCATGCACTCAGATCTTGATCTACTTTCTTTCCCTTGCAAAAACTAGACATAAAAAGAAGTAATAAATAATCTTAATTTGATCTCTGGCTCATATGTTTCTCATAATAGAATGAACCCCCTATTTACTCAAAATCCCAACCCTTACATATCCGCATGCATCCTCCCATATCTTCCATGAAGTGTAGTGATCATAACGAACTCTCCAGCTCATCCATAACCTCGACCATGACCAGTTGGGTTGTCGCAAAATCAATTACAATGATTCTTGAAGATATTTTTGGATCCATCCTGCATACAATTTCTTTAAGTCCTTGTATGTAGTAAAAAATGTGTTGGCATGGACAATAAATCCTTAGGTGGTGCAGAATATAATGTTGGCATCTTTACAAGAAGAGCATGCTTGTCATTGATGGCAACAAAAACAACAACGATGGAATGTCTACAGGAAAGAACAATAACAACGATAGCATGCTTACAGTTATTGATGGCAAGAACAACAACGACGAAGGTATGGTTATAGGAAAGAATAGTAGCGACAGGGTTACAGTTGGGAGACAACAATGGAAAACAAGCAGGCAAGGAAGATAAACAATGATGATGGCATGGAAATATCATAAGCGTAACAATGAAGAGCAACAATGATCGTTGGATCCCATTCAGAATTCTCGATGACCGTCAGTTCTGAATCCAGACAGGAGGAGCGCAAATATGGAGGATAGATCTCGGGCATTAGATCCGAGCGCAGGGTCCGACCATCATTGGATCCAGGAGAACCTGCACATTCTTTAAAGTGCTAGGAGAAGCGGGCTTACAAAATCCCGAAAGTAGGAGGACCATCCATATTTGGGCAGGACATGTGGTCACAGATCAACATTTCACTGACTGGAAAGTCAAAGGAAGGAGGTGCTCTAACCTCTTGAAATTGTGAAATGTGAAATTACGATTTAATCTGAGTCGTTGATCAAAGGGAGATCGTGGACCGTTGATCTGACTCCATTTCAGAGTTTCAGATACCGGGAGTTGGAGGAGTAAAGGAAGCAAATCACGACAGGAACTTGCGATATGTGAAATCATGAAAAGATCTGGACCGTCAAATCATCAAGATTGTGGACCGTTGATCTGACTCCATTTCGGAGTTTCAGATACCAGGAGTTGGAGGAGTCAAGAGTCGAGACTCTTCATCACAGGAGTCCCAAAGTTGCGAAATGAGAAATGCCGAAATACCTTCAGATCATTTCGGGGTTTGTGACTTGGAGTGTCGAAACACTTCATCACAAAAATGCCAAAATGCTGAAATGCGAAATGCCGAAATACTTTCAGATCATTTCAGGGTTCTTGACTTGGAGTGCTGAAACATTTCATCACAGAAATGTCAAAATGACGAAATGCATTTTCGAATAAGGCTGTGGTCAAAGCTAGTGGTCACATCTACGAAAGATGGAGAAAGGAGCTAGTGCAACCAAGCTCCATTTCAGTGATCGTGACTTGGAGTGTCGAGACCCTTCATCATAGGAATGCCGAAATGTGAAATTGTGAAAGCACTTTATGGATAAGTGCTTGGTCACCACCAGTGTTCACATCATCGAAGAGCTGTAGAGAAGATCTCAAAGAGACAAGCTCCATTTCGGAGTTTGGGACATGGAGAGTTGATACGACTCTTCACAGAATCCCCGAAATGCAAAATGCGAAATGCGTCTTCAGAATTGGCCCCTGGTCATAACCTATGGTCACATTGACGAAGGATCAAGGGAGGAGATATCACGAAGCTAATCTCCATTTCAGAGATCATGACTTGGGGAGTCGAGACTCTTCACCACAGGAATGCCGAAATGCCGAATTGCGAAATGGTGAAATCAATGCGATACCCTGTGCTTGTAATCCAACGGTGTTGGATACTTGGAAATTAGATCGAAGGGATATTGTTTCTCTTCACAGTTAATCGATCAATTACAATTCAGTTAGAAGAACTGAATCAATACTCTTGGACAGTTGGCTATTTAGTTGCTGAGGAGTTTTCTTGGAGGTTCACAGTGTAACTGCAAGAAACTACTGATGGTTTCTGCGAGAGGACTCAAAGAGACTTTAGGGTGATCGCTAGAGAAGATGAAGAGTCTCGAGGCATATTCCAGTGGCATGAAGACTGTTCATATAGGCTATTGAAAGATGTAATACTATTGGAGACTAAAACTGCAACGTAGGGAATGAGCTCGACTATGACAAAGAAGACAAAGAGTCTCGACTGTTGGAGAGGCTAAGGAATCTCGGCATAACACCTAGTGATGATGGACACATGGGTTTAACTTCTAGAGAAGATGACGAGTTGCAATGATGATTAGGAAGAGCACTCAACATGGGGAGAGCATGTAGAAGCATTGTGAATAGAGGATGCAAAAGATGCACACAGAGAATAAGAAAAAACGCAGAATAGAGAAGAGATTGGGCACTGTTGAGAGTGATTCAGGTGTGTAGAAGGAGGCAGAGTGTAGCAGCTGAAATGCACAGAAGAGGAATGGTGCATAGAAGGGACATGGCGCACAAAGCATAAAAGGAAAAAGAACATAAAGCGTAAGGAAGGGGTGCAGGAAGACACTGATGCAGGTAGAGAAGAGAAATGTAGCAGAACAATGATGAGACCAATAAGCCATTGATAAATATTGTATCAATGTGATAAATTTACAGATAGCAAACTTTATATCTCAGGGTGGTAGGAAGGTGCTAGGGAGGAATGTTGTCCTCAGAGGTTCAAGTGGGTGCTTGAACACAGGGAGTTGTAGCTTCCATCTAGTTGCATCCAGAAAAACCAGGGTGGCAGGGTGGTGCAAGGGAGAATTGTTGTTCTCTGTTTTACAGGTTGGTGCCTGTGTGACTAGAAGTTGGTGCTGATGTTTGGGATGTAGTAGAGACTGGATACATAAAGCCTGTTGTGCTAGATTCCAAGGATGATAAGTTAGAATTTATCTTTAATGCTAAGGGAATGAATGCTATCTTGAATGGACTTGTAGAAGTCAAGTTTGTAAAGGTTATGCATCTTAAAACTGCTAAAGAAATGTGGGATAAACTTATTAGCAGCTATGAAGGAAATGAGAAAGTAAAAGATGCCAAACTTCAAACATTTAGGTTGAATTTTTTTGAACAACTAAAGATGAATGAAGATGAAACTGTTAACAAGTATTTTTTAAGAGTTGAATAACTTGTGAATGCCATGAAGGGTCTTGGTGAGAAGATTGAAGAATCAATTTTAGTTCAGAAGATTTTAAGATCTTTGCTTGATAAATTTAATCCAAAAGTCTCTGCAATAGAAAAACTAAATGATCTTAAAACTCTGTCCATTGATAAACTCCTAGGAACTTTAACTGCATATGAAATGAGAATCAACAAAGATAAATCCATTACTAGAGAAGCATCTTTTAAAGCAGACAAGGATATTGATTCAGATTTAGATGATATTGAGGCAAAATATGTGAGAAGGTTAAAGAAAGGATAAGGAAAATATCAAGGCAAGCTTCCCCTCAAATGTTTTAACTGTGGTAAGATAGGTCACTTT
>SNQJ01S0019528.1:99400-120705 GCA_010110895.2 Picea sitchensis | reverse complement strand
TTTTATTTAATATTTATTTTATCAATTTTTTTTAGATTTCATATATAACTATTTTTTTTTCTATTTTTAATTATTTGTTTTATTTAATATTTATTTTATTAATTTTTTTTTTTAGATTTCATGGATAACTAATTTTTTTAGGTTAAATTAATAGCAAACTTGAATGGTCCTAATGGTTAAAAATGTGTGTTTCTTCCTGAGAGGTTACAGGGTTAAATACAACACAAGGTAGGGTAATTTTGGTAATTTTTATTTTTACATTAACGGGGATAGTTTGATTAATTTAATTTTGATTTTATTTGGTTATGAGTAATTATTTGTTTCTAAAATTTTGTAAATAATTTTCTAATTTTCTAATTTTTATTTTATTTTATTTTCAATTATTTTCCCAATTTAAAGAAAAGGAGAAAATTGGTTAAAATTGTACAACAAGCCACAAGTCTTGTGCCTCCCTAGGTTCTGTTCAAACTATCCATAGGGGATGAACCATTTAAAATTCTAAAATGACGAACTCTGTTATGCATGTGGGATGTCTTTTTGCAGGATTGAATATCAATGGTTCAGATTCATTCGTAGGCCAAATCAACGACTAATGAGTGACAATTTTTAAATAGGCATAACTTTTGCTACAAATGTCAAAATGGGGTCCGTGATACCTTGTTGGAAAGGTGTAGGACAAATGAATGTAGTGGAAGAGTTATCCAAGCCAGATAGGTGACAAAATACATCAGAAAAGACAAAAAACTACAAAACATGGATCTGGGAGGGGGGAGGGGAATGGATGTACAAACTTCAAACAACCATATCTGGGGCTATGATTAATGAAATCAGACCCACGATAGCTCGATGGAAAGATGGAGAGGAGAAGAATAATATGGGATCACAAGTATTGGTAGAAGTTGATTCTAAATTTCCCAAAAATGAAAAACACATATGGAACCCAAATTCAAGTGAAGAACCAGCTATGCAAACTTCAAACAATCATATCTCAAGCTACAGGAAATGAAATCGAGTCAGAAATATCTCAATGGAAAGCTAAGACATAGGAGAAAAGATGGAATTATTTCATTTAGTAGGACAAAACTAGAAACTCCCAGAAAATTTCTAGGAACAAAAGATAATGCCAATTAACAAAGTCAATGATTGGTTTTTGACGAATATCCTTTGTAAACTGTCTGAGAACAAAAATAATGACTCATGAATCTTTTAAAATCCTATTCAAAAGCTCACATGCTTATTTTTGAAATGTAAATAAAATTCAAAATGTGAGATAAGAAGTGAAAGTAAAAGGAAATGAGGAGTCATGGGAGCTGAAGAGTCTCTTTCTTGTCTTATAAAAGAGAACTTGTAGGATAGATTAAATAATTTTTCCCTTTGTAACAAAAGATGATACTATTGCTTATGAGTAATAAAGAGTAGGAGGATTTTTGGAAATCTGTGATGTTGATGGATGTATTGGAGACTATTCTTCATGCATTTATCTTCTAGCTGAGTAGATAAGATTATGTTGTATGAACTATTTTTGCACTTTGTTTTGTTTGCTTATGCTGTCACATCTTTCCTTGTGGGTATAGAAATGATGTTATGGATGTATGTCAAAACTATTTGTCTATGCATCTATAACATTGTTGTTTTGATTTATCATTAGAATACTTGAACTATTTCTCGTTTTGATGGTGTTATATTTTGTTATACTCATTATTTTATCTTTGATCTCGAGATAGGTTAGAAATAGTTAGATTAGATTAGCTTTCTTACAATTAGATTAGCCTTAGGATTATTTAGAACTTTTGGGGGACAATTCGTTGTTTTCCACTTTTCTTCTTTTAATTCTGAGTGGCAGCGAGACCCATATACTTGTAGGAAACACTACACCAAATGAGAGTAGGTCTATTTTGGACCTACCATCAGGCGTTCTCCCTTGCCTTCTTGACAAAACATTTGGACCCATCAACAAAAATGGAGCTAGAAGGAGGGAAAGATGACAAGATGAGCCCGTGGAGTCATTTGCATTAATTTAATTTTAATTTACTAATGGCTCCATCCCATATCCATTTATGGAAGTTTTTTTCTGGTACTCTACCTCCCAAACCTCTTATAAATATTTTACATTTCTTGCCACTACTTAGATTTGATGGCAAGAGTGAAATCTTTGCATCTGAACATGCTTTTAAATTCTAGAAATTTTGCAGTTCTCACAATATTACTGATGGATATGTCATTTGCAGGTTTTTCACTCTCACTCTTGTAGGTTGGGTCAAGGTCTGGTGTGAAACTTTTGCTACCATCTCTATTCACACATGGGAACAATTTATGCATGGATTTTTGCATGCTTTTGAGGATTATGATTATGATAAATTGTGTGAATAAATTCTAGAGCTTAGGAATAATGAAGACGAATCCCTTCAAGATTTTTTTTATCATATTTACTCATCTTTGCTGTAAGATTCCTTTGGATGATAGGCCCTCTAACAACGATTTGATTTAATCTTTAGTTTCTCTTATTAATGAAACACATGAATCAATGGATGAAAAATCTAAATCATGTTTTAGTATTTATTCACATGTTGATTTGGATTTAAATGAAAATGTGGAAAATGTTAAAGGTTTAGATGTAATTCATATGTTTGGATCTTTATTTACTATCAGGGATATATATCAGATACACAATTATTTTTCGGAAGAAGCCTATGTATCCTCCCACCACTCCATTCCTGCTTGCCTTGTGACAAAAAAGAGATCTCTTGCGTAGTAAATTCAAGTTCATATTTTTCTATAGTTGACCAAGAGGAGGGTTTTCCTGTTGATAATGGGACACTTCGGGTCACATCGATGGTTATGTCAGGCTCTCCTTATCCTATCTCNCCTTGTGACAAAAAAGAGATCTCTTGCGTAGTAAATTCAAGTTCATATTTTTCTATAGTTGACCAAGAGGAGGGTTTTCCTGTTGATAATGGGACACTTCGGGTCACATCGATGGTTATGTCAGGCTCTCCTTATCCTATCTCATATTTTCCATCACATGAAATGGTGGAGGGACCTATGGAGAAAAACTTCAAAGCATATCATTATGTTAAAGAAGAAGATTTAGCCACTCGTGAAATGAATTCTTCCTCACCCATGGATAATTTGGAATTAGTTCCTTTTCATTTGGATTGTCCTACTGTTACAAATTATCCTTTTATAACCGACATAGAGAAATAATGTTTTCCTATTGCTGATGGATTATTTATTAAAACATTTTGTTCTGAGGATTCTTGTGATTTTCTCCCCATTTCTAACCATGAGTATGCTATGAAATTGTGATGTTACCAAGCCAATTTTTTCGCTGGGAACACTAACTGCTCACGGTTTGTGTGTTTGCTTGCAGATTTACTCTTGAGTTATGTCTTATGGTTTATAGATTCAATTAACCAACATATGAACATAGATCTTGAAGATTCAACATATGGAAATACAATATATAACAATCAACAATAGATATGGAACTAAACAACATAGATCTGACCTTTATTTAGAAAATATGAAAGAACCTGATACAATAGGATTGCAGAGGTGGAATGACATCAGATAGGTTATCTAGCAGAGATATGAGCTCCTACAAAATGCTTAGGATAATAATATATAATCCTTCCTAGGATAAATACAAGATGAAGACCAATACAATATGAACCAGGGTCAAGTCCAAACCCCCCTCGCTGAAGATATGCCCTCTTGAATGGATGTGATGGACCAATATTTTGGTCTAGATGATGGAAGCCTCCAAATTGAACCAAAATATATAGAATGATATATCGGGGCAGGTAGAACCCCCTCCTCAAGTCTCAAGTTGAAATGCCATGATCTGCTCCCCCAAAATACTGAATCCTCAAGTAGAACTGTGCCCTCCTGAATACTGTCAAGACCCAATAATTCGACCATGTTGAAGAAGAATTCCAATCACTATGAAACTCTCCAGAATGATAAATCAGGCCAAGGGAAACCTCCTGGTGAAGTATCAAGGTGAGATCTGAACTTTTACTCCTCCAAATAGAATAGATCTGATTCTCAATAGTGCCCTCCTTCTCTCCAAACCATGCCAATTCTCTAGGAAATCAACTGGTTAGTATAACCCTCTCAAAATGCACTAGAGATGATGATCAAGGCCCTGCAAAGAAATCCCAAGTGCTCAAATCTCCAAAATCATTCTCAGGCTCCTAGATCAAATCCTTCTTTAATCAATGGTGCGCCTCCTTGCCGGAAACCCTCCAAGTTACGCCTTGTTTCTTCCCTGAATAGAATATAGTACCTGTAGCTGAAGTAGAATGGTGTGGGTGGAGTATTGCATCCCTGAGACCGAGCTTGGAATAAGATGGGTGGAATATTTCACCACTGAGTTGTCGTCTAGGGTTTGTATTCTCAAAACCCTCAAAACTGTTGTGCTCTAGAGCCCAAAATAAAAATGAAATAATCATCAAAAGTTGAGTGAGAGGTGCACCCTTGACTTTCCTTTATACATCCAATTTGTTTATTTGTTGATTTAGTTTAACCCCTAGGGTTAACTCCTAACTCATTCTCATCTGTTCTATTCTTTCATTGAGTTACGTTTTCTTCCCAAGTCAACTTAATATTATATTGTTTAGCTGACTTCTCCCCATAGTGTATGAGACTATAGTCTAGTGGGGATGACTAGAATACTAAGTCTCTCCAACCTTCTTCATCAAGAGGTGGAGGACATTACAGTCTCCCATGCTAGAAATTTCTTGCCCACAAGCAATTTTGAACCTGTCTCCTATAGAAACTTCTCACTCTCCCAAGTGGCATCCTCAATCGGTAAGTCTTTCCATTTGACTAAGTATTCCTTGATGCGTCTCTTCCTTATATTATTCTCCCGAACCTCTAGTATCTCCGCTGGTATCAATATCAATTTCCTCTCCTCATCTAAGGGTGGCAGTACTTCAATAGGAGTGATGTGTTGGCCTATCTCTCTTTTCAAACATGACACATGGAAGACGTTGTGTATTTTGCTTCCCTCTGGAAGCTCAAGCTCAGACGCCATGACCCCTACCTTCCTATTGACCCTGTAGGGTCTAAATAATCTGGGTTGGATATTTTTTTCTCCACTTCTTTTGATGGATTCCTATCTGTACAGTTGGAGCCTCAAGTAGACCAGATCACCCACCTCAAATGTACGTTCTACCCTGTGATTGTCTTCCTAGACCTTTTTCTGATTATTTTCACTTTGCAAATGATCCTTCAGTTCTCTGAGTATGTCCTGAATCTGCTGGATCCAATCCTGAACCATAGGAGCTCTTCTATCACCGAAGAAAATCTCTACCAAGGAAAGTGGGTCATAACTGTACAAAGATTTGAAAGGAGTCATACCAATAGACATGTGATGTGTTTTGTTGTAGCAGTATTATCCCAAGTATAACCACTTGACCCATGCTTTTTTCTTCCCTGATACATAATTTTGGAGGTAGCCTTCCACCCACTTATTGACTATTTCTATCTGACCATCAGTATGAGGATGGTAACTAGTGATGGGGGTCAAGGCTGTGCCAACCAACCTGAATAATTCATGCCAAAAAGTGCTCATGAATCGGCTGTCCCTGTCACTCACAATGGTCTACGGTAGACCATGTAGTCTAAAAACCTCCCTGAAGAACAATTCAACAACATGTGTTGCACTGAAGTTTGTGGCAATGGGGAAGAAATGTGAAAACTTAGTCAATCTTTCCACCACTACAAAAATACAAACCTTACCCTATGCTTTGAGCAATCCTGTGATGAAGTCCATGGAGATGCTCTCCCATTTGTGCTCCAGAATGGGTAGAGGTTGTAATAATCCGGCTGGGTGTGTGTTCTCATCCTTGTTTTCCTGACAAGTAGTGCATTCCTTGATGTGACACATCACATCTTCCTTCAACCCTTTCCAAGAAAACCTTTCTCTTACCTATCGGTATGTTTTGAAAAATCCTTGATGTCTTGCCACAGGTGAATCATGGCACGCTTGAAGTACCTTGGAATTAAAGGTTGACTTAGGAACCAAGAAAATTCTCACCTTGTAGTAGATGAAATCATCCATTATTCTAAATTTATCATCATGTATTTGTCCATCCATCAACTGACATGCAAACTAGTTCTTTGAATATTCTACTAAGAGGTGAGCCTTCTAGTCCACCAAGATATCGGTCATAGCATAAACCGATGGCCTTCTAGATAATGAATTTGCCACTACGTTATTCTTCCCCTTGACAAACTTAATGTCAAAATCATAGGCCTATATCTTGCTAACCCACTTCTGTTGCCTCTCATTTAAGTATTTTTGTTCCAGAAAGTACTTAAGGCTATTGTGATCTTTCCTTACCACAAATTTTTCTCCTACCAAGTATTGTCTAAACTTAGCCAATGTGTGCATGATGGCCAACACCTCTTTGTCATAGATGGTATAAATAAGCTCAAGGCCTCTCAACTTTCGGCTCTCATAGACAAGTGGGTGCCTATTCTACATAAGCACCGCTCCAATGCCATCCTCGGAGGAATCACACTCCACTATGAAGGGTTGGTCGAAATCTGGTAGGGATAAGACTGGGCACGTACTCATTACCTTCTTCATTTTTTCAAATGTCAACTGTTCCTCTAAACTCCATTTGAAGGCTCCCTTCTTGGTCAAATCGGTTAAGGGTGCACAAAGCTGTGAGAAACCCCTGACGAATCTCCTGTAGTAGCAACAAATGCCATGAAATCCCTTCAATTCTGTGAGGGTCTTAGGTGTGGGACAATCAAGTATAGCTTGGATATTCTCTTGGTGTACCTGTACCCCCTTTACCCCAATGATGTGTCCCAAATAGAGGAATTATATCATTCCAAATTAACATTTGTATTCCTTTGCATACAAGGATTGATCCTCCATGATGGTTAGAATCTGTTCTACATGCTGAATGTGATCCTCCCAAGTCCTTCTATAGATCAATAAGTCATCAAAAAATAATAGGAGGTTCTTTCTTAACTACTTGTTTAAGACATGATTCATGCAAGATTGAAATGTGTCTGGTGCATTAATCAATCCAAATGGCATCACTAGGAATTCATAGTGACCATAGTGACATCTGAAAACAGACTTAGGGATATCCTACTCCCTCATTTTGGTATGATGATAGCTAGAGCGCAAGTCAATCTTGGTGAAGTAAACAACCCTATGGAGCTCATCCAATATCTCATCAATCCTCAGAATGGGAGACCTATTCTTGATTGTCTTTTTATTCAAGGCCCTATAATCAATGCACATGTGCATGGTCCCATCCTTCTTTTTTACTAGTACCACTGAAGATGAAAAAGGACTGGAACTTGGTCTAATGTGGCCCATGTATAACAGTTCTTTGATAGCCTTCTCTATTTCATATTTGTACTTATTTGGGTATCTATAGGGAGTGGTGATGACAGGTTTCACTCCCTCTTTCAGCTCTATGATATGCTCAAACCCCCTATCTGGTGGTGCTCTTGGTGGAATGGGTTCAAACACCTTGCTATGGTTGTCAATGATTCTCTGAATCTCTGGTGAATAGTGAACCTATCCCTTCTTGTCCACACGTACTGATATCCTACACTCAACAACATATACAATGTCCTCTCTTCTGAAAATGGCCTCCATGTGCTTTGTTGTAACCACCCTAGGTCTGTTTCCTGACATGCCCCTGAGAACTACCTTTTTCCCACTTTCCTCTATGAAAGACATCTCCATGGTATTTTAGTTGGTGGTGATTGGTCCTAAAGTACTAAGCCACTGAATCCCAAGGATGATATTTACGTCTGGAAGGTCCATCACATATAAGTCTTGTGCTAAATCATGCCTGCCCAATGTAAGCTTCATTCCTGGAATATACCTGTTACAGGGCATGGTGCTTCCTCCTGCTACCTCCACCTTGAATCCTTCAAATTCCACTGTGGGTATGTGCCTCCTCTGTAGTAGGGCCGATTCAATAAAGTTGTGAGAAGCACCCCCATCAATGAGAACCAAAGCTTTATGTCCCTGCAATACCCCTCTCATCCTGAAGGTGTTGTATTTGGGTACCCCACTGATGGATGCCAATGTAGCCTTATCACCTGTTTCAATGTCGTGACATGTACCCTCCTCTTTTGTAGTTTCGGTGGTGTATGATTCTATGTTTTGTAGGTGGATGAAATATTCATCCTCCTCATTATCGGAAGTTACCTCAATGTAATGAGCCTTTCCTTTGCCCATATACTTGTGGGATGGATCCCAAGGCTCTTTTCTTGTATAACATAGTTTCTTTCTCCTCAGTTCTCTTCTAGTGTTCTCATCCATTATACCTCTTCCTCCTAGTTTCTTTCTCCTCAGTTCTCTTCTAGTGTTCTCATCCATTATACCTCTTCCTCCTTGATTCATGGGAGGTATTTGGTCTCTTCTTATGGTATTTAGAGGTGGTTTATGGATAAATTTAGATTTCTCTACTGGGCCTAGATCTCTAGTCCTCCATATATCATCTTATAAGTTGGTAGGATTGAAAGCATTAACCCAACCCTTTAAGGGTTCCATCAATCCCTCTATGAAAATCATCATGAGTCTTAACTGAGACACATCCTTCACCATGACCGCTATCCTCTGAAACTCCTCAATATACACCTATGGTGATCATGTCTGCCTGAGTTGGGTGAGTTCCCTGAAATGCAACTCTGGATCCCCCTGGTCAAACCTATCCATATGCCTATGTGTAAACTCTGTGTAAGCCACTATCTGATTGTGGCCAAGGGTAGTTAACCCATGGTACCACCAGTCATGAGATTTTCCCTCCAAGTAAATGGTGGAAAACTTGATGGCATCCATCTCTCTCATTAGGTTAAGTTGTAGGTAAGTGTCAAGTTTTTGCACCCAAGCCTGTGCAATTATCTTGGGAGATCCATCAAAATAGGGGATTTCCATTTTTCTAGCCCTGTGCTCTAACTCATAATTGTTCCTATGGTACGGCATGGTTTTTCCTCTGAGTTTAAATCCACAATATTGATCCAATATAATTTTCCTTTGGATTTCTATGCTTAGTGAGTAATATTCCCTGACATACTGATAAAAAATTTCCTCAATTTCATCTTGGTAGTTTGGTTGTGTCTGTTCATCCAAGTACGAAGGTAGATAGGGTCTATGGGTGGTCCTTCCGTGTGTCTATCCCTATGGTCACCTCCTCCATGTCTTTGTCCCTTAGTATGATAATAGGGAACATGCTCCTATTGATGTCTATTCCCTCCATGAGATCCACTAGCCTCTCTGTTGGCATAAGTTTATGGACCCTTTCCCCCATGAGTCATCTCCATCAGAAGTCGTGATATCATCTCTTGGATTTCAATTACCTTTCTCAAGGTCTCTGTCATCTCTACCTTTCCCCTACGTATTGACTCTTGGTTTTCCTACAGCTGATGTACAAGGTTTCCCTGTGACATATCTATGGAGTGTTTTAAGTCCCTAGCGATCCTGCTAGAATTTGTGGTTCACTTTCCTCACCTAATCCTTCCATTTCGGTCTCTGCCTCACCTTTTTGTTTCCTTCTTCTGCCCATATAAATTCCACTGAAGTTTTGCATGCGCTAAACCTCACTAGATGGGAGGATCAACGCTCTGATACCAATGTAATGTTCCCAAGCCAATTTTTCACTGGGAACACTGACTGCTCATGGTGTGTGTGTTTTCTTGCATGTTTGTTCTTGAGTTATGTATTAGGTTTTATAGATTTAGTTAACCATCATATGAACATAGATCTTGAAGATGCAACGTATGGAAATACAATATATAACAATCAACAATAGATATGGAACCAAACAACATAGATCTGACATTTATTTAGAAAATATGAAAGAACCTCATACAATAAGATTGCATATCTGGAATGACATCAGATAGATCCTCTAGCTTAGATATGAGCTTCTAAAAAATGCTCATGATAATAAGATATAAGCCTCCTCAGGCTTAATACAAGATGAATACCAATACAATATAAACTAGGGTCAAGTCCAAACCCCCCTGGATGAAGATATGCCCTCTTGAATGGCTGTGAAGGACCAATATTTCGACCTAGCTGATGGAAGCCTCCAAATGGCACCAAACTCTATAGAATGATAGATCAGGGCAAGTAGAACCCTCGCCTGAAGTCTCAAGAAGAAATGCCAAGATCTGCTCCCCCAAAAGACTGAATCCTCAAGTAGAATTGTGCCCTTCTGAATACTGTCAATACCCAATAATTCAGACCTATTGAAGAATACCTCCAATCACTATGAAATTCTCCAGAATGATAGATCATGCCAAGGGAAACCTCCTAGTGAAGTCTCAAGGTGAGATCTGAAGTTTTACTCCTCCAAACTGAATAGATATGATTTTGAATAGCGCCCTCTTTCTCTCCAAACCGTGGCAATGCTCTAGGAAATCAACTGGTTAGTATAACCCTCTCAAAATTCACTAGATATGATGATAAAGGCCATGCAAAGAAAACCCAAGTGCTAAAATCTCCAAAAGCCTTCCCAAGCTCCTAGATCGAATTCTTCTTCAATCAATGGTGCGCCCCCTTGCTGGAAACCCTCCAAGTTACACCCTGTTGCTTCCCTGAATAGAATATAGTACCTGTAGCTGAAGTAGAATGGTGTGGATGGAGTATTGCATCCCCGAGACCAATCTTGGAACAAGATGGGTGGAATATTTCACCATCGAGTTGTCCTCTAGGGTTTGTATTCTCAAAACCCTCAAAATTGTTGTTCTCTAGAGCCCAAAAGAAAAATGAAATAATCATCAAAAGGTGAGGGAGAGGTGCACCCTTTCCTTTCCTCTATACCTCCAATATGTTTCTTTGTTTAGTTAGTTTAACCCCTAGGGTTAACTCCTAACTCATTCTCATCTTTTTTTTCTTTCATTGAGTTACTTTTTCTTCCCAAGTCAACTTAATATTATAACGTTGGGTTTAGCTAACTTCTCCCCATAGTGTATGAGACTATAATCTAGTGGGGATGACTAGACTACTAAGTCTCTCCAACCCTCTTCATCAAGAGGTGGGGGACATTACATAAATATATTTCATATTCTCATATTGGGCATGATTAGAACAACCACATTGATCATTTCACTCAAGGAGAAGAAATAAACATACAAGAGATACCTTTGTTATCACAACAATCCACTTTTTTTTGGCAAGAGTAAAAACATGTCGAGGAATCACATGTTGATTGTGAAATTATTCGTAGTGTGGAGCCCACCGATTCACAATCATTTACCGATGTTCTTAAATAAGAGGAGTTACCATTCATGGAGTCACTTTCTGATATTTTTTCTTGTTCTAGAGAGGCTTTTAATTCTCTTAATTCTTCCACTTATTATTCACTTGTATCTTAATCTCTTTAATGGTTTGGATTTGCAGGAAACCACCCACCATATGATTCAAATAAAATCAAAGGGGATGACCCTTTTTGAGGTACCTGATGGTGGTGATGTGCATATTGAAGATAGAGAGGATAAGGCCTCTTCCCATGAACTTATTAATACCATGCCTTATCAACCTTTTTCATGTGATGAAGGGAATGTTGTAGTAGATGTATATCAAACCGTGTCTTCTTCTTTCTCATCTTCATTTTTGATTAATAGAGAGTCTTCTTGTTCAATTATCCCTTTGGTTGAGATTTTCAATGTTAGTAACTTTCACCATTATCTTGAAGGTGCTTCTCATACCATGGTGGATGCTAGTCCATGTATATCATTTGATTTGACTAATGTATCCCAAGTCGATGGTTGCTTGAAGTGTGAGTCCAAAGAGGCTTTCCAAGACAATGAGGCACTTCAGTCTACACCAATGGTTATGTAGAGCCCTCAATATTTTGTTCTATCTTTAGGGATAAACAACTTTATTAGCACACATATTCTCTCACCAAGCACACTTCACATGAATTTTAAGCATGGTTCTCATTTGGTATGCTCCTTTCCCCTAAAATCCCTCCATCAATTCTATTATAGTAGTGAAATATTTTATGATAGAATTGAAGCATGGTTGGAGAGATCTTACTTGGATATATTTCCCATGAATTATCAATATGTCATTGTTAATATGGTGGATAGAGTTTATGATGAGTTAATTTTTATTACTTTTAGTCGATTCTTATTCCAAGATCTATCACTAATATTTTGTCTTGAACATATGTATGCATTCTTGGGATTACAAGGATAGTTACATTGGCATTATGAATTTACATAGTTAATTTTTCATCCATTGGAGCGTAGAGTAGGAATATGGTAGAATAGACTAGTGTCTTTCCTTCGCATAGTTTAGCTTTACTTTCTAGTTTTTAATTAGTTTTTTGTTTGCATTCTCTTTCATTACTGTTTGTTGTTCAATAGATGAATTCTCAACAGAGGTGGAAAGAAATAGAAGTCTTGCACCATAGTTTTCCCTTGATTAGATTTTTCAATTTAATTTTGATATGAGGAAAATTTACTTCATCCCATTCTCAAACTTTTCTATGTGCTGGCTAATTTTCAGATAACTGACTTTATACATGATCACCTTGTCAAATAATTTTCAATGCACTATGGCATATCACAAGTGGGATATTTTAAATTAAGATACTATTCGATCCCTCTTGTAATGAAAATGGGCACTCAAATTTGTCCCATATCTACATCTACATGATTCTGATTTGGAAAAGTTTTCTTAATTGATATTCTTATGAGTTTTGGGCTTGATGTCCCACACACAGTAAATGGAAAGTTTGAGTGACTAATTATACCCATTTGATATTGAAACCAATGATATAGGTGGATATCGGTGGCCACCCACCTTTTCTAACTGACTCAAAACAATTTTCTAGTAATTTTGGTAATTTACTATTTTTAGCAGTTTTTAACTTCTGGGGCCATTTTGAGGGCCTAAATGAAGGTTTTTAGGGATCAGGATTCTCAATGATAGGAAAAGGCTCTAAGGACCCAAAATGAGTCTCCTCGACGATACCTTTCGAACGAGCTATCATGCTCCCCAAACGAAGATTGTATGCCAAAGTTACGCCCCTGGGAAGTTGATACACCAAACTACTCAAAACAGGGTCCACAAAATTGTTGGCTTTTCATCCTCCGGGGTTAGGGTTTTGGATTTTATTTATGATTAAAAGGCCTTTGGAGCCTCATTTTAAAACCATCCTCTTGCAGATGCAAGTAGCTGTCCCATATCTTCTCAGAGATAAGTTGCCACCATTCTAGCGAGTCTTTCACTTTGTATTTTTACAGTCTTTGTACATTTTCGCTCATTAATAGAAAATTGTGTATTACTGTATCTCTGTTTTTATGGTTGCATATTTGATACATTTTTGTTATATTATTGGATATTCTAGATATCTCTGTACATTTTTTTATTATATCTCCTCTCTCATTTCGTGCCGAAAATAATCCAGATCAGTGGTATTAGAGCAGGCTGTTCTTGATCGTTTTTCAGTGCATGTCCCTGACAAGGTCCGAGTATAGAAAGTTGGGTCTCAAGCTTATCTCTCTTGAGGAAAATCCCTCTTGTATGCCCAAGAAACTATCCATGACGGAAGAAAATAAAAATGATGGAGGAAATTATTTTATTAATCTGTTTCTTGAGCAAGATCTCACGTGACAGAGGGACAAAATGATGGAGAATTTTGTCCACATCCTTCAATGCTTGCCAATAAAAATAGGTGTGTCTTCATCAAACGACCGCTTTGGAGGCACCTCACCTTTCAAGGTACATGTTAATTTTGATATTCCCATATTTGAATTTCACATAGATGCGGATTCCCTAGACAAATGGTTGAATCTGCTAGAAGGTTATTTATCTGTTCACCATTTTTCTGTTAGGGAAAAGATCACCTTCGCACTCCTTAAGGCTTTACCACATGTCAAACATTCGTGGGAAGCTTACTGGGAGAAAAGTTCCATAGAGGAGTCTGGAATATATGGGGCCAATCCCACTAGGGATGTTTTTGTGGATGCGGTCAAGGAACAATATTACCCTGTTGGAAACTATGAAGACTAGTACATGAGATGGACCACACTGCGGCAAGAGAGGGGCTAAGTAGTGTCAAAGTTCACCAATTCCGTCCATACCTTGTGCACCAAGATGGGTATCAAAGACTTCGAGCGACATTTGGTTCTGAAATACCACAAAGCTCTACATAGATACATCCAAACTGAAATGGATTTTTTGGATATCTCATCACTCGGTGCTGCATATCAATATGTTGTTAAAATCGAGCAGAAATTTAGGCACCAGAACAAATGGGAATTTGGATATGGAAATATGTAATAACCAAAGTATGAGAAAGATGACCCTAACAAATAGCTTCCTGAAATCTAGTCTAAACCACAGGAAAAGAAGGGTCACGGGAAGACGAAGAAGGACACTGAAAAATGGTGCAATTTCCACAAAATACCCTGGCACAACATCGATGAATGTCACTCAAAACAATCATTGGTGGCCAATATCAAAGACAAGGATCTAAACCATGATTCAGAATCTGATTCTGAAAATACTGGTAAAAGATAGATCATCGACACAGGCCCTACTGCTATTGTCGCGACCACAACAATTCAACCAGAAGAACTAACAGATCCTGAAGAGGGGGAGCACCTTTTTCATTCATAGATATGGGTAAATGGGACCCTGCTGCATTTTATTTTTGCGAGTGGAAACCAAAAGAACCTCATCTCAGTAGGGGTCGTCAAACAGTTGGGATTGTTGACAACACCACACCCACAGCCATACAACATCAGGTGGCTTCGCCAGGGACGAGATCTTCGTGTCAACCAACAGTTTCGATTGTCATATGACATCAATCCCTTCAAGGATGAGGTACTATGTGATGTTTCCCCACTGTATGTTTGTGACGTTCTCTTGGGCCAACCATATATGTGGAAGCACCATGTTGTTTATGAGTCTCAACCCTATAGTGTCATTGTTACTTTGGGGGGTCATCTCTACAGAATACCATATGTAGTTCCAACTACTTTCCCACCTAAACAATGCCGCAAGGTAGTATCTCATACTACAAAATTCAACTTCTTCACAATTTGTTCGAAAGGTGAACACAAGGATACTACAACCACTACAGTCTTGGACCAAGCACCTTCTATCCAATAGAAGGAGGTTGAAAATATTACAGCAAAGGACAAAAATTCCTTCTGCACACAAACATGTCATGTAGCCAGACTGGTTAAAAATTCCCAACCCTTCCAGCCACAGGTTCATGACAACCTTCAACAAGCTAAGCAATGCAACTTCTCCAACAAGGCAAGCAACTCATCAAGATGCAGATTCAACAAAATATTTCCCCTCTTCCCTGGGTACTCAACGCAATGGATACCATTGATTCCTAAGAAGGTAGGATTGATCTAGGTGGATATCTATGGACACCCACCTTTTCGAACGGGCTCAAAACAATTTTCTAGTAATTTTGGTAATTTACTATTTTTAGCATTTTTTAACTTCCAGGGCCATTTTGTGGGCTTAAATGAATTTTTTTCGAGATCGATCTTCTTGATGATATCCAAAGTCTTTGATTGAGGCCCCAAAGTGAATCTCCTCGATGATACCTTTCCAACAAGATATCGTGCACCCCAAATGAAGATCGTATGCCAAAGTTACGCCCCGAGGAAGTTGATACACCAAACTACCGAAAAAGGGGTCCACAAAATTGTTGGCTTTTCATCTTCCGGGGTTAGGGTTTTGGATTTTCTTTACGATAAAAAGGCCTTTGGAGCCTCATTGTAAAATCATCTTCTTGTGAATGTGAGTAGCCCTCACATCTCTTGTCAGAGGTAAGCTTCCACCATTCTAGCGAGTCTTCCACTTTTTATTTTTACAGTCTTTGTACATTTTCGTTCATTAATAGAAAATTGTGTATTACTTTATCTCTGTGTTTATGGTTGCATCTCTGATATATTTCTGTTATATTATCGAATATCCGAGATATCTCTGTACATTTCTTTATTATATCTTCGCTCTCATTTCGTGCCGAAAATAATCCGGATCAACCAATCCAATTCCTTACATTTATTTGGATGATTATTTTGGATTTGGAGTTGTTCAAATAATTTATTGCGCATTAACTATGTTCTTCAATTACTTTCAGCCAACATAAATTTTTTGTATATATTTGTTTAGCATAGTGAACTTTGTTGATTTTTATTTCTTTTGAGTTATTTTCCTACAACACCTTTCATTTTAATTTCTAAGCATTGGTTGCACATGTTTTATGCTCCGTTCAATCGGTATTTTAAGAAGAAGTCTACCTTTTATCTTACAACTTTTTTAATCCAAGTTTCATCTCATGCACAACAACATATATTCTTTCGTAATGCCTGGAAACATGTTTTTGACATTCTGGGCAGCATGATAATTTAAGTCTGTTGCTGATATATTTTTCAGAAATTGTATGGAATCAATCATATATTCCTCAACTCATTGGTTTACCAAAGACTCAATCCTACTACTATCAATTATGAGAATTTCATACCTGATATTTTCTTGAACAATATCTTTTCATCCCTTTTGTTTGCTGATTTTGGGTCACTCATTATGGTTACATTCTTGAGTATTTATATTTTTATCATGGCTGAGAATTACACACTTATCTCATGTTGAGATCCATTCAAATGCTTGAGAGTTGTAAGTATCTCATTGGAATATGTCAATGCAACTTATAAGATACCAAATTTCAAGTTTTCAACATTTGTTTTCATTTCATCCATGGTAATAATTTTCAAGATGTGAATTCCTTGCGGGTTGTAACTCATCAATCTATTGGGCCCCACACTCTTCAACATTCCTTGAACCCAAAATTAGTTTATTCATAATAAAAAAATATGAGCATTGTTTGGGTTAGTTTCAGATATCTTCTATTTTATCCCTCGTTCTCATGAGCTTTCTGAATTTTGTTTTCCAGAATTATACATCCCATTTTTTTAATGGAAAACCTATCTAATGGAGAGACAATATATACACTGTTCTTTTTCATTTCACTTTCCTCTTATTCTATGACATATGTAAGCTCGAGGATGTGGAATTTATGGTTTCTCTACTTGGAACACTCTTGAGATATTGAGGCTATCAGTTTCATGGACGTGCCCATCATTATAATCTTATCAAGTATTATAAATTCGATCTTAATCACCTCATTCCATTTTGATTTCTAATTGTATCTTTCATTCGAGTTTGGGAATTCAATCCATCTAGGATGTGACCTGAGATAATTTGTACCCTGTAAGAGTATCTTAATTGATCCTTTTTCATAATGATTTCCTCTTTCCTCTCACAAGGCTAAATATGATCATGCTAATGTTTCACATCATCATCTTCAATAATTAGAGGAAACACATACCTTGGGGTGCAATGTTGATAATATTTGAATCATATTTTTATGACTAAGGTTTGTTGATGGATTGGTATTTTAGAATATAGATGTGATTGAAGTATTATGGTCTTGTTTGATTAAATTGATTGACTCTAATTCCAAGAACAAGACATTGTGTCGAGGGATTCAAACTCACAACAATCAATGACACTAAATAATCATATTGAAGAGAATGTTGTGGGAAAGCACATAGTGCTCATATCTTAGGAAGAAGACTGTGATATTTGATTGAATGAAGAGTAGATGGAATACTTGCTGATTGCATTGGAATTTGCATAAGTTTTATGATAGCCCGCTTAATCTAAGTTTACAATAGATTAGCATGATTTTCCTTGAATTAGTTTAATTTTGATCTCGAATTTTGTTTTTTGTTAATTTTCATTTCAATAAGTCAGTCATTTACGAGGAGGATTTCTTCCCAAATTGTATAAGAGTTGATCACACCATTCTCTTTGGTTATGCAGGTTTGGAAAACGGCTTATGCCACAAAAAACTCAAGATTTTTCTCTTCAAATGAAAGTAACTTAGGGAAGTGTTAGTCTAAACTTGGTTGCTCAAATTCCTTTGTGACATTTTTTGTCAACCAAGATTTTCACCAACTCAACAACTGATAAAAAAATATGGTCTCATTCATTTATTTGCATATTTTTTTCTGATCTAGTTGATGTTTGGAGTCATTTTAATGACTATTTTGATGACCTACATAACTGTCATTTTTCATCTTTGCCTTATCAGATTGAATTATTTGGATCTATTTGGTTAATGATTATCTTTTCTAGAAAAGAAAAAATGGTGCTCTGGTGAGAAATATGAAACATAATGTCTGTTATTAGAAAATTCAGCGTTTTCAAAATTGCAAAGGAATTGATTATGTCATGAAATATTAAGAGCTTATGGGTTTGTGGAATGTTTCATGGAACTGGTTTTTGAAAATCTATTTTGATTGAACATCTACATTAAACCATTTTGCTAGATTCCCGGAAGATTGTTTTGTTGCACTAAATGAAAAAAAAATTGTATGTGACAATTGGATTGGAGAATTGTGTTGCAAATATTTTCCACTAGATCATCAATTCTCGAACTTTGATTTGTTTTCATTTTAGATCACAAACTTTGGGAATATTTTCATTGGGATTGATATTGAATGTTTAACATTTTTTGATTGGTTATTTCCCTTGGATTCCTTTTGATCTTTCATTGAAAACACTTCCTCTATTGTTGTCGCCATATTTATTACTCATTGTTGTTTTTTCTTCTCATCTTTCATCCAATTTTCATTCTTTCTATATGACTGACATTCTAGCTTCAGATTTATTTTATCTTAGTTTTCTTTCCATGAATTGACTTCCAATTTCAGTCTTCCTTTCTTCTTGTACATATCCCTTCGATCTTTTTATTTGAATGTTGGTATTTCCCTAAGCTGATTTGACTCTTAGTCTACCTTGATGATTACTCTTTAAATTTGAATAAGGGGTTGGTCCCATTCTAGTCACATACTGAATAATGTTTTTACAAGTCATAAGATGCATGGGATTCTCTATCTGAATGAAAATTCGTGAAGTTTTCAACTGTAGGTATGGACTAATGGTTGTGGTGGAACACTTGTGCATGTTGAGCATACCATGATAATTTATAAGTATATGAAAGAGTCTATACACCCTTTTCTTTGAGATCCATCCACTTCACATTAATAAAATGGAAAATACTGTGATGGTTTTAGGAAACATGTGAGTAAAACTAAAATGAAAAATATCTGTTATCCATAATTTTGGTTGTCATGCTGATGTAATGATGATGGAGAACTCAAGCTCTTCACTAGAACTCTTTCCTGAGAAAAGTTACCTTTGTCTCTTTCCAGAAATCATACTTTTAAGGGAGGTTCGCAGGCTACCCATATATTTGCCTGTGAGAATGCATGATTCTCGCAGGCTGCATTAAGCTGGGGTGCGAGAAGTTCGCACTGTACCTAACTATCAGGGTGCGAACATCTTCTAAATGGAGGAAAAAGATAAATTCTCGAACCTTCTAGAAGGGAATCTTCTAGAAGGGTGAGTTGGCATTCAAATGACTATCTAAGTACTGGCTTTCCTGATATCTTGGGATCTTTCCTATCCAAGTAACTAATCCATTCTCTTTTATAAATTGATGGGTCTCTCATGGAAAAGGTAAGCAACAAACTAGCAGGAGATTTATTCGAGAATTAGTGCAAGATTGTATGAAGGACTGATGCTACAGCAGCTAGGAACACCAGCAAGGTTATCAAAAGTGGTTGATCTTCTTCATGCATGAGAAAGTGTGTGTGTCAGAGCTAGGAGCCATCGAAAGAAGATCTACAACATCAAGGCTCAGGTTGTAAGTCTTTCTTTCTATCAATTCAATACAGTAATATGTCCCTTTCCCATAAAGTTGATGTCACTTTATTACATAACTCCTTGATCATATGTATAGATTAGCTATTGAATATATTGAGTTGTCTTCACTTTGATTGGTTTGTACTGTTGTGGTCTTGACGGTATAAGAGCATTGGAGCGAAGCTGGACAATAGAGACCCAAGGAAGCGATCACAAGGTATGTCCATGATTCTTGTCTCCTAGTTCATTCAATAGTATAAATCTAGGGAAAGAGTATTATTCTGTCCTGCTTTGTTCTAGATCCAGGTGGATCTAGGGAGATCGGTTTGTGTCCGCACTTACGGATTAATCCTGAAACAAAATTGGCGACTCCACTGGGGATAAATCCCATTTTTTGGTGGCTTTTTTTATTTTCTGTGGCCATTTGCTCCAGTTTCATTTTTCTCTTGTCTTGTCAGTCTCTGAGTCCTGAGAGACCTTCTGGGTCTAGAAGCTTGTTTGAATTTTACTCCATTCTTCAAATTTTTTTTCATGTTCAGAAGTTCTCGCACTGTGTCTAACTGCAGCCTGCGAGAACTAGTCAGGTTCGCACCCTGCACATAGGGTCCAGTGCGAACACCTCGCACCTTGATACAAGGTTTCTTGCAAGAATCTTAGCTTCTCGCACTGTGTACCACTGCTTGCCTGCGAGAAAGATTTTTGAAAATTTTGAAATTGAGTTTTGACTGCTCAGATTAGTTGACTCACCTCTGATAGGCTTATTGGATCATTGATTGATATAGCTCTTGCTTTATTTTTCATGCTTGAACAGTTTTAAGGTTTCAAGGTTTTTCTTGTCCTTTGTAGCTTGACTTTCTTTTCCTGACTCTTATTGGAAAATTCATTCTCTCTGCTTTCAAAATATGAGTGTGTCTAATTGGTTGAGAACCAGTGATTGGTTGAGAGTTAAGTGATTTGTTTTTCTCATTTGCTCATAGTTTGAAAAGTCATTTTTCGCTTTGCATTGAGAAGACTAATAGGTTTGCTCTTTGTTTTTTCTTTCGTTGAAAGAGTTGATTGGGTTGTTATTTGCTTGTTCATTGATTTGATTTTTTGTATCCTCATAGACATAGTGAGAGTTCTTCTTGGAAAGTGAACAACAAGTTTTTTTTCAAGAAATTGTTTTTGTCTTTTAGAAAACATTGAAAAATCAAATTTTAGAGATTGTTGAAGTATTGGAAACGACACATAGAGAATTTTCATTTGATTAATGATTGTTTGCATAGATATTTGAAAGGAAATTGTGCATTATAGTTTGGTTTATTTGGAAAACTTTCTCTCTCTCCCATACATAGGATTCATTGAACGAAAGTGTTATTTCTTATTTTCATTCTTGCATTGTTTGGGTCAGAGTCATACAACATCAGTTTCACTTCCGTTGCCTTTGTGTAAACAACAACTCTTAAAAACATTGCGTAATCTTAAAATGTATCTAGTAACTCTTTTCTAGGGCTCTTTTACACCAACATTTAGCTAGGCTAGTGCTTTGGAGTAGGAAGAGAGATACACTCTCCAAAAGATCAAA
>SNQJ01S0019528.1:49579-69088 GCA_010110895.2 Picea sitchensis | reverse complement strand
CAAAAGGTTCTTCTTTGAATGGTATTTCCTCTTCCTTAAAAAAATCGGTGATGGATTTTGAATTGGTAGGCTCCACACTAGGAATCGTTTCATAATCAACACCTTCTTCCTCAAAACTATTTTCCTCTTCCAAGAAAAAAGTGGATTGTTGTGATAAAAGCGTTATTTCTCGTATGTTTATTTCCTCTCCTTGAGTTAAATGATAAACATTGTTGTTTTGCTCATGAAAAATATGAGAATATGAAATATCTGTCAAAGAATACTCATGGTTAGAGGAGAGGAGAAAATCACAAGAATTTCCAGAACACGAAACTACAATAAATAATGTAAAATAAATGGGAAAACATTCTTGATCTATCTCAGTTAAAATAGGAGAGACTACAAAAATAGAACACTTCAAATCAACAAAAATTAATTCCACTTTATGCATTGGTGAGGAAGGTTTCATGTCAAGTGTGTCCATATTTTCCTCATTAAAATAATGATCAACATTCATGTCTTGCTCCATAGCTTCCTCCTCCATCTCTTGTGATGGAAAAGACGAGATATGATAATGAGAACCTAGCATAATCATCGGTGTGACACGAAGTGTCCCATTATCAACAAAAAAATCCTCCTATTGATCAGATATATAAAAATATGAACTCAAATTCACTACCCAAACATTTTCGTTTTCATCACAAGGAAGGAAGGGGAGAGTGGAATTGTGGGAGGATACATATGTTTCTTATGGAAAACTAAGTTGTTGATGATATATATCTCCTAGAGTGAAGAAAGATCCAAACCCATGTTGTCCAACCAAGTCTTTGGTAACTTCAGAATTTTCATGTGAAGCAAAATTAGAATGTAAACCAGCTTGAAGGAATGATTTGGATTCTCCATTCACTTGCTAATCTTGTTCACTAGAAAGGGAAATTAAGTGTAGAAGAAAATCACTAATAAATAGAATATCATCCAAAGGAAATCTATAGAAAAAATTGCATAAATCTATTAAGAAATTCTTCAAGAGATTCATCTTTTTTCTTCTTAAGCTCTTATATTTCTGCATGCCGTTCATCATAATTATAATTTTCAAAATCATGCGAAAACTCATGCAAAAACTATGCCTATGAGTGAATAGAGGCAGTTGGAAAAATCTTACACTAGCTCTTGACCCATCCTGCAAAAGTGAGAGTGAAAAACCTACAAATGACACCTTCATGAGACATATTCAGAGAAAAGAAATTCTAGAACTGGAAAATATATTCATATGCAATAGTCTCTCCCTCGCCATCTAATTTAGTTTGACATAAGAGATGAAAAATCCTTCTAGGAGTGTTATGGGGTAAAAAACTAGAAATACATCTCCATAAAGGGATATGGGAATGATACATTAATAAATAAAAAGAATTGATACTAAAAAATCCATAGGCTTAGCTTGTCATTTGGCCCTCCTTCTAGTGCCCTTTCTATTGATGAGTCCTAATGCCCTATCAGGTAGGTAAGGGAGAACCAAGTTGCAATTAGACCTACTGTCATTTGGGGTTGTGTTTCTTGTCATTATGTGGGCCTAGTTGCCACTAAGAATTAAAATAAAAAGAGGAGAAAGATAATAAAATCCCCCCCAAAGAATTCTAATTAATTCTATATCCAACTAAAAAAAATGAAAATTGACTAAGATAACTACTTTTAACCTATCCCATGTAGGATAAAAGATACAAAATGAACACCACATGAAATATTGTCATTAATTGCAAAAATCGTTCATGTCAATCAACAACATGTTAAAAAATAGTGTTGCATATTGAATCACAAATAGTTGCAAACTGAACTCGTAGCATTACCACTATATTAATTAGAAATCATAACAACTCAAACATCTCAAATACCACAAAAAAAGATACTCCATATGATAAATATTCAAGTGGTTTAAATGGAAAACACAAGTTTAGAATAGTTCCAAATGTATTAAAAAAAATCATGATATCGAAATGTATTCTGCTCTTCATTGTTGAGATAATAGTATCACCATCAAATGATGGTAAAAGTCCCCTATTACATTCAGTGGTATTCCTTTTATAAAACAAGGAAACCTTATGTAACAACCAATAGTTACATCTCTTCAACTTATTTTGTCCCCTTAAATGAATCAAAATTTCCCATACATTTTCTTAAATGACTATACAAGCATTATAAACATAAGTTAGAAGGACTCCTGAGCGGTCAATCTCCCTATAAAGTTGTCCATGAGTGATATTTATTAAAAATATTATTGGCTTTGCTCAGCTGTAACCTCTTCTTTTATTTTATTTTTTTGGGGAATTTTTTGTCTTAACCTAGTGAATAAGATATTTCCATCTTCTTCTTCTCTACTTTATCTTTCCAACCTACTCTTGTAGGTCTGGTTTCACCTGCTTGAGCTCTAGTTATGGCTTCCTGAACATTGCACGGTCTGTTTTTTAATCAAATTCAAGCTTCTTTTGTTCCTTGAATTTTCTGGGTATTTCCTCCATTAAAATATCAATAATAGTTTTACCAACATGTTCTTCTCTCTTATATATTTCCAATGGGCTATCCTGGGCCTGATTTCATCCTATGGATCATTAATTACGGTTACTTGAAGTTTCACATTTTATTTTTCTTCAAATTTGTGTCCCTTTGATATTTGAATTTTCTGGGATTTTCCACACTGGTTTGTCTTGAATTGCCCATCCAATGCATTCTCATCCTTAATAGTTTTCCAATAAGATATCCCGGGCCTCATTTCATCTGTTGGACCTCAAGATATGGCTATGGCTATCTGAAGTTGGCTCTCAAAAGCCCTTGATCTGCTTAAGGGGTAATATGAACCATTGATATTCATCCCTAAAAGAAAGTAATTCAAGTTTTAATGGTATATTTGTTATTGTTCCCTTACTTGGTTTCTATTTAGAATTAGAGGAAGCATAAGACCTAGGGTCGATGTAGAAATTTTGGCCAATAACACATAGATAAATAGGGAAAAATAAAAATGAAAATAAACAATGATAAAATAGGAAAAATAATAAAATTAAATTAAGAAAATGAAATAATAAAAATTAAAATAAAACATAAAGTCCCCTCCCCAAATATACTAAATTAATACTCCCCTTTAGATAAATAGGGAAAAATAAAAATGAAAATAAACTATGATAAAATAGGAAAAATAATAAAATTGAATTAAGAAAATGAAATAATAAAAATTAAAATAAAACATAAAGTCCCCTCCCCAAATATACTAAATTAATACTTCCCTTTTTGCCTTTTTCGAGAAAAATAAACATAAAAAAAAACCATGACAAAATAGGAAAAATAATAATAAAAAATTAAGAAAATGAAATAATAACAAAAAATAAATAAACCTAAAGTCCCCTTTCCAAATATATTAAATTAATAATCCCCTTGTCGTCCTTTGGACTTCATAGACATGCAAGGTGAGTTGAATTCTCGAGGGCTCGTAGAAATTAGAAAAAGTGAAGCTTGATGAAAAACGTGGGGAGAGTAAACTAGAAAAATAAAATTTTATAATAAAACAAAAGATGGAACAACAATAAAATTAATAAAAAAATAAAATTTAATAGAATAGTATAGCTTGGAACTTTGGGTAAAATAAAATAAAAAGGAAAAAGAAATAAAAGTAATAAACAAAAACAATTGTGTGTGTGTTTTTAAGAGAGAGATTCAAAATGATGATTTCCAAAATAAAAGGGATTTTTCCATGTAATTCAAAAACCAAGAGTAGGTTTTGAAAAACCACGGGAAACCAAGATCGTCAATAGTTTTGTAAAACCAAGGAAAAATTAGAAATAAAAATAAATAAATGAAATAAATAATGATAATAGTAAAAATAAAAAATAAATAAAAATTAGAAATAAAATAAAACAAATAAACTATACAAATTATATACAAAAAAATTAGGAAAAATGAGGCTAAATGATCTGTAAATTGTCCTGGATATTCCACTAGAACAGTTCATCACAACAAATCTAATAATTAAAACTGAAATATACACTATGAAGGTTAAATTCCTTTAGATTCTAGAATATTTAGTTACTGATTTTCTGCTTATTCATGAAATAGATAAAATGTGAAAAATAGAGAACAATAAAATACAATAACACAACCCACTATTTGACACAAATATTTATTCTAAGAAACCCTTACGAGAGAAAACCCAACTAGAAGGTGAGGTTGCTCTTCTCTCTTTTCTCTAGTATGGAAATAATGCAAGTACAAAGGAGAAGGAACTCTCTATGGAGTTACTTGAGACATGTGGCATGTTAGGCTGCTACAGAACATTAACCCCCTCTATTCTACTCTCTAATTTCCCTCTCCCATCTGTTCTTCTCTATTATGAAACAAAATACAATAAAATAGAATGGAACCCTTCTCCTCCTAGTGGCCCGATATTTAACATAACCTGATATCCATCTAGGCATAGGTTTTTGAATTCCTCAACCCTCAATTGTGGTATGGTTTTGAACCTTCTATAATCTTCTTGAAATTCTTCATGTGGCTAGCCCCATATGCATGAGCAATTGGGGATAATGTGGCATCCTCTCATACATGGTGGTCAACACGATAGGTCAACTTGCGGGAGGAATAATGTTTACATATGAACTCCAATTGACACACGGTTTGCACCGTTGGAACGATCTTAGAATGTAGAACACTTTCAAAGGGGCAGGAATAGGTTCCAGACACTAAAACCCCCCGCAATGTGTTTTTCATTGATGGTGAGATCATCACGATCAACAACGCAGTGAATTTATGACATGGAAAGATTAACAATGGAGATCAACAGTGATTGTTGGATCACCCACTCAGAATTCCCAATGACCGTCATATCTGAATACAGATAGGAGGAATGTGCAAAAGAGGAGAAAAAATATCATACGTTGGATCTGAGCACGAGGACTGACCATTGTTGGATCCCAAAGAAGGATCACGATCTTTAAGTACAAGATGAAACGAGCTTACAAAGTCCCAAAAGCAGGAGGACCATCCATCGTCGAGGAGGACACGTGGCGAGCGATTAGAATTTCGTTGACTTGCACATTGGAGGAGTCAACGAAACATGGTTTGGGAACTTGCGATGTGAAATATCCCAAAATGATCTGGGCCGTCGGATAGAGGATTGATCTGAACCCTTGGATCGAGCTTCGTGGACCGTTGGATGTAGACTACACGTGGCAAGAGGTTATCTTTTCGTTGACTGGAAAGTCAAAGGAAGGAGGAGCTCTATCCTTTGAAATCGTGAAACACAAAACCGCGATTCAATCTGAGTTGCTGATCAACAAAGAGTGTGGATTGTTGATCTGGCTCCATTTCAGAATTTCGGATACCGGGAGTTGGAGGAGTCAAGGAGACTCACGACAAAAGTTGCGAATTGCGAAACACGCTTTGTGGATAAGCGCCTGGTCACCGTCGATGGTCACGAGAAGGGAAGGAGCCAATCCAACGAAACTCCATTTCGACGATCGTGACATAAAGAGTCGAGACTCTTCATCACAGGAGTCCCGAAGTTGCGAATCACGAAGCGTTTTGTGGATAAGCGCCAGGTCACCACTGATGGTCACGAGAAGGGAAGGAGCTAGTCTAGATAATCTCTTTTATTTTTAGAGTTTTAGAGATCGCGATATGGAGTGTCAAGAAATCCCATCACAAGAATACCAAAATGCGAAATCGCAAAATCAACGTGATACCCTGCGGTTGTAATCCAATGGTGCTAGATACTTGGAAAGATGATCGAAGGGCTATTGTTTCTCTTCATGATTAACTGTTCATTTATGAATAAGTTATCTGAACTGAATCATGATTCTTGAACGGTTAACGATTCAGTTGCTGAGGCGTTTTTCCCCTAGGATATTTGATGTGTAACGAAAGAGGTAGTGGGCATAAAAATTAAGAAGCTATGACTGTGCGGGGTTAGCTGTTCTGAGTGAAAAAGGAGTTGAACTGTAAGAAAGGTAGAAACTCAGAAATGTAAAACAAATGCTGAAAAAATAGAAGTAAGAGAAGAATTGTAAAACAGTTTGAAGTAGAGCAGAATTGCAGAACAGATAGAAGCAGAGAAGAATTGCAGAACAGATAGAAGCAAAGAAGAATTGCAGAACAAAGAAGAGGGGGTAAGAAGTGAGAGACTTGTATTGTTTGTTATTCAATCATTTATTCTTAATCAGGGAGGTAGGGTGGTGCTAGGGAGGACTTCAGTCCTTTTTTATTCATGTTGGTTTTTGAATACTGAAAGTTGGAGCTTTCATTTGGTTGTGGCTAGAAAAACAGGGTGGCGGGGTGGTGCTTGGGAAAACACAGAGTTTTCTGTATACAAGTTGGTTCTTGTATAAGTGGAAGTAGGTGCTTCCATCCAGTTGGTGTTGGAACACTCAGGGAGTTGGTGCTTCCTTCTAGTGGGTGCTAGAGAATCCAGAGAGTTGGTGCTCTCAACAAGTTGGAGCTTGTACAATAGAGGTAGTAGCCTCACTTTGAGTTGGTGCTCAAACATAGATGATGTACATAACTTAGAATACTACCTATCATTCGAATACGAAGAGGTTTTCTCCCTTTATGGGTTTCCTCATGAAAATATGTCTTTGTGTATATCTTATGTGTGACTGATGTTCATTACTCATGTTGTTCATATGTTGTATAATATTGATGGTCACTTGGAAGATATTAAAAATTGTTTGAATAGTCATAAATTGTTTAAGAACAGTAACAACTGATTCACCCCCCCTCTCAGTTGTCTTAGTATTTTCAACAATTGGTATTAGAGCCGGTTCCTTTATTTAAAGGTATATCTATAAGCTTAAACATGACAAGTCATGAAGGGACTTCATCCACTAAGCCTCCTCTCTTTGATGGAACAAATTTTGCCTTCTGGAAGATTAGAATGAGAACATACTTAACGACCTTAGGTGCTAATGTTTGGGATGTAGTAGAGACTGGATACATAAAGCCTATTGTGCTATCTTCCAAGGATGATAAGTTAGAATTTAACTTTAATGCTAAGGGAATGAATGCTATCTTGAATGGACTTGCATAAGTTGAGATTGTAAAGGTGATGCATCTTCAAACTGCCAAAGAAATGTGGGATAAACTTATTAACAATTATGAAGGAAATGAGAAAGTAAAAGACACCAAACTTCAAACATATAGATTGAAATTTGAACAACTAAAGATGAATGAAGATGAAATAATCAACAAGTATATTTTAAGAGTTGAAGAGCTTGTGAATGCCATGAAGGGTCTTGGTGAGAAAATTGAAGAATCTTTTTTAGTTCAAAAGATTTTAAGATCTCTTCTTGATAAATTTAATCCAAAAGTCTCTGCAATAGAAGAACTAAATGATCTTAAAACTTTGCCCATTGATCAAATCCTAGGAACTCTAACTACATATGAAATGAGAATTAGTAAAGATAAATCCATTACTAGAGAAGCATCTTTTAAAGCAGACAAGATTACTGATTCAGAATTAGATGATATTGAGGCAAAATTTGTGAGAAGGTTAAAGAAAGGATCAGGAAAATATCAAGGCAAGCTCCCTTTCAAATGTTTTAACTGTGGTAAGATAGGTCATTTTGTATCTAAGTGTTCTCACCAGAAAAAGGATCAGAACTCTGATGATGAAAAGAAATACAAATTTAAGAAATATAGTAAAAAGAAAAGTTTGTGTGAAAACAATGACAACTCCTGAGAAGACATAGATAGTGATTCATCCTGTGAAGACAAAGTGGATGATTTTATGCTTATGGCTATGGGAGATCTTGGTGATGAACATTCAAGAGGTGAAATGGATGATGAAGAAGCTATGGTGGATATGGAAGGTGAATTAATCATTTCTTTGGAAGAAATTGACAGACTCAGATGTAAGAAGAGAAAACAAAAACGGTTGTTGATGCAGTTTAAAATGAATGATAAAAAATTTGATGAAGACTTTTCTCTACTAAAAGTGGAGTTAGAAGAGGCAAAGAAAATATAATAAATTCTGAAACAACAGTTATGAGAGAAGAAAGCAAGGTGTGAATCCTTAGAAGAAGAGAGAGTAAAAACCAGAAAAGAAATGGAGAAGTTTAAGGCATTGTATCACCAAAATCTGTCAAGTATTAAAACCTTAGAAGAATTAACTTCCATTCTAAATCAGGAAAGGAATCCAAAGTTGAAAGATGGCTTGGGCTATGAAGAAGGATCAAGTAGTGATCATCCAAGTAATACAAAACCCATCAAGTTTGTCAAATATACAATCATTGACAACAACCACTCTGCAGAAGTAAAGAAAGAAAATAAGATAATTGGAGATATAAACAAAGGAGTTTAGACAAGAAGGAAATTAGTTAAAGACATAGAACAATATCAGATTTCTTTTCTATCTATGATTGAACCTAAAACTTTTGATGAAGCCAACAACCATGATGATTGGATTAGAGCTATGAATGAAGAGCTTGATCAGATTGAAAAGAACAATACTTGGGAACTTATTCCTAGACCTGAAGATAAGAATGTAATAGGTTCCAAATGGGTGTTCAAGAATAAAATGAATGAAAAAGGACAAGTTGTTAGAAATAAAGCCAGATTGGTTTGTAAAGGGTATGCACAAGTTGAAGGTTAGGATTTTGATGAAACTTTTGCACCAGTGGAAAGATTGGAAGCCATCAAAATGTTTCTTACATATTCATGTCATAAGAACTTTAAAGTTTAGCAGATGGATGTTAAGTCAACATTTCTTAATGGAGATCTAGAGGAATAAGTATATATGGAGCAACCTGAAGGATTCTTATTGACATATAATCCTGATTTTGTTTGCAAGATGAAGAAGGATTTATATGGATTGAAACAAGCACCACAAGCTTGGTATTATAGACTGGACAAATTTTTTCAAGACAAAGGGTTCAAGAAAGGTATTGTTGACAACAATCTCTACATCAAGTCTGAAGGTGATGATTTACTAGTTGTTTTGGTTTATGTAGATGACATTATTTTTGGTTGTACTAATGATTCCTCTGTTCAGTGGTTTTCTAACTCTATGCAAATAGAGTTTGAGATGTCCATGATAGGCGAACTGTCATACTTTCTTGGTTTACAAGTACATCAAAGCTCTAAAGGAATATTTATCACTCAATAAAAATATCTGAAAGAGATGTTGAAGAAGTTCGAGATGGAAGATTATTCTCCTGTTAGTACACCTATGGTGGTCGATTGTAAACTCAGTAAATATGATATTTCACCTGATGTTGATCAAAGGACATATCGATCAATGATAGACAGTCTTCTGTACATCAGAGCATCCTGTCCTGATATAATGCAAGCTGTTGGAATGGTAGGTCGTTATCATTCTGCTCCTAAACAAAGTCATTTAGTAGTTGTAAAAAGGATATTCAAATACTTGAAGGGAACAATGAATTATGGTTTGTGGTATCCTAGAAATCAGAATATTCAGTTAATTGCTTATTCAGATGTTGATTGGGCAAATTGTGTGGATGAGAGAAAGAGCACCAATGGAGGTGAATTCTTCCTGGATGACTCGTTGGTAGCATGGATTAGTAATAAGCAGGGATATATTTCCTTGTCAACCACAGAGGCAAAGTACATAGTTGCTGCTACTTGCTGCCCTCAGATTTTATGGATGATCCAAAATCTTGAAGACTTGAAGGTAAATTATACTGATCTGATTCCAATTCACTGTGATAACACCAGTGCCATTAGTGTCTCCAAGAATCCTGTTCTTCATTCCAAGACTAAGCATATTCCAATCAAATATCATTTTTTCAAAGAGCAGGTTACAAACTGAGTTGTTCAACTGAATTATATTCCTTCCACATAACGGATAGCTGATATCTTTACTAAACCATTAGCAACGACACCTTTTGGATATCTTCGTCAGAAGTTGGGGGCTATATCTTATTTTGTCTAATCTGTTCACCTTGTCAGGGGGAGTATGCGATTGTCACATATTTGATACCTTTGAGATGCATTGAAACAGTTCGGGGGGAGCTTGTTTTTTCTTTGACATTGATGTCAAAGGGGGAGAAAATTTTTGGTAAGCAGTGTGGTAAGGATGCTACATTGGTATGTTTGGTTGCATGTTCAACAGGCAGAGTAGCTATCCAGGAAGAGAGTGTAGAGTGCAGTTCTTCAGGTTCTTCAAGGTCAAGGTTTCCATCATGCCAAAGGGGGAGATTGTTGGGATATTTATAGACCGAAGATGTAGGAAGCGTTTTTGTCATTGATGGTGAGATCAACATGATAAACACCGCAAGGAATTGATGGCATGGAAAAATTAACAGTGAAGATCAACAATGATCGTTGGATCACCCACTCAAAATTCCTGATGACCATCAGATTTGAATACAGATAGGAGGAATGCGCAAAAGAGGAGAAAAAATCTCAGACGTTCGATCTGAGCGCGAGGACCAACCATAGTTGGATCCAGAAGAAGGAGCATGATCTTTAAGTACAAGATGAAGTGGGCTTACAAAGTCCCCAAAGCAGGAGGACCATCCATCGTCAAGGAGGACACGTGGCGAGCGATTAGAATTTTGCTGACTTGCACATTGGAGGAGTCAATGGAGCATGGTGTGGGAACTCAAAATATGAAATATCCCAAAATGATCTGGGCTGTCAGATCGAGGATTGATCTAAACCCTTGGATCGAGGGTCATGGACCATTGGATATAGACTACACGTGGTGAGAGGTCAACTTTTTGCTGACTGGAAAGTCAAAGGAAGAAGGGGCTCTATCCTTTGAAATTGCGAAACATTAAACCACGATTCAATCTGATTTGTTGATCAAGAGAGAGTGTGGACCGTTGATCTGGCTCCATTTCGGAGTTTCAGATACCGAGAGTTGGAGGAGTCAAGGAGACTCACAAAAAAAGTTGCGAATCATGAAGCGTGCTTTGTGGATAAGCGCCTAGTCACCGTCGATGGTCACGAGAAGGGAAGGAGCTAGTCCAACGAAGCTCCATTTTAGTGATCGCAACATAAAGAGTCGAGACTCTTCATCACAGGAGTCTCGAAGTTACGAATCGTGAAGCGCTTTGTGGATAAGTGCCAAGTCACTGCTAATGGTCACGACAAGGGAAGAAGCTAGTCCAACTAAGATATTTTCTTTTCGGAGTTTCAGAGATCGCGATATGGAGTGTTGAGAAATCCCATCACAAGAATACTAAATTGCGAAATCATGAAATCAACGTGCTACCCTGCGCTTGTAATCCAACAGTGCTGGATACTTGGAAAGCTGATTAAGGGGCTATTGTTTCTCTTCATGATTAACTGTTCAGTTACGATTCAGTTAGCTGAATTGAATCATGATTCTTGAATGGTTGGCGATTCAGTTGCTGAGGCGGTTTTTCCCTAGGAGATTCGAGGTGTAATGAAAGAGGTAGTGGGCATAAAAATTAAAAAGCTACGACTATGTGGGGTTAGCTGTTTTGAGTGATAAAGGAGTTGAACTGTAAGAAAGGTAGAAACTCAGAAATGTAAAACAGATGATGAAAACATAGAAGCAAGAGCAGAATTGTAAAACAATTTTAAGAAGAGCAGGATTGTAGAATAGATAGAAGCATAGAAGAATTGCAGAACATATAGAAGCAGAGCAGAATTACAGAACATATAGAAGTAGAGAAGAATTGCAGAACAAAGAAGAAGGGGTAAGAAGTGAGACACCTGTATTGTTTTTTGTTCAATCATTTATTCTTAATTAGGGAGGTAGGGTGGTGCTAGGGAGGACTGTAGTCCTTTGTTATTCAAGTTGTTGCTTGAATACTGAAAGTTGGAGCTTTCATCTGCTTGTCGCTGGAAAAATAGGGTGGCAGGGTGGTGCTTGGGAAAACACAGAGTTTTTTGTATACAAGTTGGTTCTTGTATAAGTGGAAGTAGGTGCTTGCATCCAGTTGGTGCTAGAACACTCAGAGAGTTGGTGCTTCCTTCTAGTGGGTGCTAGAGAAACCAGAGAGTTGGTGCTCTCAACAAGTTGGAGCTTGTAAAATAGAGGTAGTAGCCTCACTTTGAGTTGGTGCTCAAACATAGATGATGTACAAAACTGAAAAGACTGCCTATCATTCGAAGAAGAAGAGATTTTCTCCCTTTATGGGTTTCCTTGTGAAAATATGTCTCTGTGTATATCTTATGTGTGACTGATGTTCATTACTCATGTTGTTCATATGTTGTATAATATTGATGGTCACTTGAAAGAGATTAAAAATTATTTGAATAGTCATAAATTTTTTAAGCACAGTAACAACTGATTTACCACCCCCCCCCCTCTTAACTGTTGTCTTAGTATTTTCAACAACAAGAGCTTGAGCATAAATTCCGGCATTAGGTACAACATGCAAGCACGAGGATTCATAATTCACATATGTTCTTCATTTAGGTCATCCATTCAGAAATTCCTCAAAAGAAAACTCATTCAAGGCATAAAATAGAATATCAAATAAGAAAACTCATTATAGGATTAATAAACCTCTTCAAATACAATCATGAATAAATATCCAAACCCCCAAATATCTCAAGGTAGGTAAATAATGATCATTAGGCTCATAATAGTAGAGGATTAGGCATTAAAGTTCAAATGTTAGTAGGGGCCCCCTTTCCTTTTGCTTATAAAAGAAAAAATAAAGTGGGGTTGTTGTGGCCACAACAAGTACTTACAATGATAAGGATTGTTACATGTGGTTTATCATAACTTTTTATCACACCTTAGATAACCAATTTTTTAGGGACTTGACATCCCCTAGAGGGTTGGTTTTTGCGAGGTCCCTTGATCCATTGGTATTGCTTGTTGATAGACTAGATTTTTTAGGGGTGTTCTCTTTGGTTATGAATCTATCTCGGCCATAGGTTGATCATTGTATTTTTTATAACAAAATTTATTCACCATGGAAGACCAACCTCTTCTTTGGTCCCATTGAAAATCAGGACTTTCACCAAATGCATTGGAATGACTACCTCTTAAAAGGAGGTCAACGCGTGACATAGAAATTTCCTAGTCTAACAGAAGGTCCAAGGAGAGTGAGCATGTCGAAGTGGAAGTGGTTGATGAAAGTCCTCCAGCTCATTTTAAAATTCCTTTGACTGATCCTAGAGATATCATACTCATCTAGGTTAGGGAACTCTTCAATGAACCTTTTTCTTTGTTTAATTATCCTTAAATCATGTCGGTCCCAAGTGTTTCATCTAGTGTAGTTGAGCCTTCAATCCCATCAAAAGGAATTTTAGGATGAACCTCTGTGATGTACTCCTTGCCATCTATTAGTGCCAATAGACCTATACTTTATTTTCCCATTTCATCAGGTGTCTCCATTTGGGGGATGTCGACCATAATTGATTTTCCCTCCATGAGTATACCTAGAATTAACAGTCCCATCCCATTTATTGTGATGCCCACATTTGGATATCCATCCTATGGGGGGGAAGCCTAGGTTTCACCACCAAAATTGGATCTTATTCTACCTTCGACATCCCTACAGTCAGTATGGTAATGTTAAATGTTGGTTTTCCAAGCCCTCCTAGGGGAAATTATAGCTAGGGAGTGGTGGACCTTCAGTTCATACCACTATTCTTTGGGGTATTCCCACTAGGGGAAGTTACTCTTAGTGGGGTGTTTATCCTTTTATCCACTCTTATGGTCCTAGAAGTTAATTTTCTAGGGCTATTTATGGTCAAGGGAGTATTATTCCTTTAGGGTCCATGTCTTCTCCTAGAGGTAATCCTTTTGGGGGCATGTATGGTCCTATAAGAATAATGTTTCTAGGAGTCATTTTATCCATGGAGGAAATCCTTACGGGGGAATTTTCATTATTTGGGGATGCCATGCTCTCGAGAGTGCTTCCATCCCTGGGGAAACTAAATATTTTAGTAATCCAAATCCTGCTAGAAACAAAAATAATGGGGGGCTTCAAGGTCCATCTGGTTCATAGGATGCTTCATTATCTACCCAATATTCCTTTTCCAACACACCATTTCCTTTTTTGGTGACATTAGACTTGTTGGACTTGTCAAATTTAACAAATGACCCCATTCTCCATGACTTTTTATGGCTAACCATGCCTTCTTTGTTTCCATCAAACATGTCAAAGTTTGGCGAAAATCCAGGAGAAGACCTACCCACACATATCATGACCTATAACTTATGGAGTTGTCCAACTCTTTGACGGATGATAGTGTTAGAATAAGTCTTTTCTAGAGATCCTTGACTAGGGGTGCTGCAAAATGGTATATAGAACTTAAGGGGTCCTCTAATAACTTCAATAACTTGGCCATGACATTTTTAACATGCTTCTAATTAACCATTAGGTATGATATTGGGACAGAGATATTGACATTACTAACCCATGATACTTCCACCCACATATCTGATCACATTAACGAGTGGAGGAAATGACGTAGGATGATCAAAGAAAAAATTCCTTACCAACTCCTCATGGAGTGGTTTACCATATCCCTCTTGCCAGCTATTACCAAGGATGTTGCTATGGTTAAGATACCTAGATCCCCAATCTGAGTGTCGTCACTTCATAAATGATTTAGCCTACTAAATATGAACTTAAAAATGCCTCATACATAAAAAATAAAACCAAGGGGCACCAACCCCATAAAAACTACAACAACCAACATGTTAATGTACCCATGCATCTAACAAGATATAAAAAAAAATTGAATGCACCTAATAAGAACACAACAAACACAAAACATTCAAATATTTATTTACACCATGGAATATTCATAATAAAACAACAAAACAGTTATTTGTTTATAAAATATAACCAACTGGCTGCATACAAGGCTTGAACCTACCAACCATAGGTGCCACTGTTCATTTTCTCTCAACAAGAGGCCACACCTAAGATGAGGCTATGAGTCCACAAGGAGATCCAACCCTCCTATATATCCACTCTCCACACAAAACAGCCCCAAACCTAGGTTCCAAACTCTAGTTGTAGTTCTAATCCACCGACTCTCTTCCCCACAACCTACACAACCCAAGGAATGTACCCCCTTCACTTCTCTTAGTCCATCAGGTTGTAGAATTCATTTATCAGGGCTTCCATTGGACTCGGTTAGCCATGAATCCCTTAGTTGGGGACTTCTAGGAATTGTCAGTTGCTTTAGGAGTGCTCACAACAACCTTGACAAGGATGTTGAGCCATTTCCTCAATAGGAAATGTATTATAGGCTTAGAAACTTGTTTTCAGGTACACGGGCCACATTTCCATCATATAATAAACCCCAATAATGGCTTTCTTCAAACATAGCATGGATGGTGTTCTTCCTAGCACTCAACTCCCCCCTTGTTATCCAAAAACTATATGTACAAATTTTCCTCTTTGGCCATACGAATTTCCTTTTCCTCAAGCCAATTAATAGTTCACTCTTCCCAAAGTTGATTTTACTTCATCCCCATGGTCCCCAATAACTATGGGATGTGACTTCTCACATCCACTCTCTTACATGCATTTAATGATTGGACTTTGGGTACACTCAACAAAAAAAAATAAGGTTATCCACAATGATAATAACTTTAGGAATGTGGGTTTGGATTAATACCCATGAATAAAATCCCCCTTTGGACCCCTCTCTCTTATGGAATCATATCCCCGCATCATTTCCATCCTTCTCTTATTGTAGCCAATGATTACTACTTTTATTAATCATTTCAATGTTCGTAATATACAATTTTTCCCTCAACCATATTAATGAACACATAATATTTTCCCCAAACATATCGGATCACCATCCTAAATGACATTTTATACAATTACATTATAATTTGCAGGAATTAAAAATAAGGATTCTAAATTCCCCTCCCCCTTATTTTCACACTGTCTTCATTGCAAAAACACCATATAATGTACATACAATTACAATGATATGATATCTATCCTTTAATCAACAAATGGGCTTGTTGATGTGGGAATAATTTCCTTTGTCAATATAAGGGGTTACCCCTGATAATAATTCCCAATTAGACCTATCATTGTTTGGAATAGGGAACCCATTCAAATTCTGGACCAACAACCATTTCTAGTTTTGGGTTTACCAGTTTCGGCCCGGTCCACCATTCAAGGTTTTCTAAGCTAAAGAATGAAATGCAACTAATTTAAGATGCATGAATCTGAAAGAAACTAAGGTAACCAAAAAGTAAATAATGAACCATCCATGCTCCTATCAAGGGCCCAAGAAATAGTTCACACAAAGAAAAGACAAGAATATGAATAAATAATTGCAAACACAAAATTGTCTAACATTTAAAAAATAATTTATGGTTCCATTCCCACGAATTTAGACAAACATTACCTGAATAACAGAAATAAGAATGCATCCACCATACATAAGAATAGTATACAATATGAAGTACATCCTTACACAACTCGAGTGCCAAGAAAAAAACCAAAGGAATAGTCCACAATACGTCCAACACGAGAATCAAAGTTCCTGCAAGAGTACGAGGAGTACGAGTATCTCTTTCCTGAGAGTTTTATAGAACTGAAAGGGATTAAGGGAGATTTAGAAGAAATGAGGATCAAATTAAAACCAGATTATAATCCTGTCAAACACAGACTGTACCATATGAATCCATGATTCAAGGAGAAGTTTAAGATAGAGATTGATAGAATGTTAGCAGCTGGGCTGATTTTCCTTATGGATGAGGCCGAGTGGATCAGTCCTATTGTAATTCATATCAAGAAGGGTAATGATGATATACTATTCTGTGTGGATTATAGAAGTTTGAACTCAACTTGTCTACATGACCCTTTTTCTGCTCCCTTTAGATATGAAGTTCTTGATCAAGTAGCGGGGAATGAAGCTTATTATTTTACAGATGGATTGTCAGGTTATCATCAAGTTAGAATTGCAGAAATAAGAGAAAGAATAATTTCACTATAGAATGGGGTTCATTTGCTTATAACATCATGCCCTTTGGCCTGAACATGGATCCTATTGTTTTCTCCCAAATTTTAATTGTTTCCTTTCATGATTTTATTCACAAGTTCCTTGAAGTAGATATGGATGTCTGGACAATATATAGTTTAATGAAGGACCACATAGGTTTACTATGGCTAATATTTCACCATTATCGTCAGTTACAAATCTTATTAAATCTGAAAAAATGTGTTTTCTTTGTACTTTTGGAAATTTTTTGGGACACATTGTGTGCAGAGAAGGAGTACTCGTAGATCCTGCGAAATTTGTGGTCATCCTCAATATTCCCCCCCCTACAACTGTCAAGAAATTACGATTCACTCTAGGTCATACATGTTATTATCATAGGTTTATTAGAATTTACACAAGTATAATAACACCTTTAGAAAATTTACTAAATAAAGTTGAAGTGTTTCAATGGACACCAAACTACGATAAATCATTTGATATCTTGAAGGAAAATCTAAGTACTGCCCCTATTTTGACATATCCCAACTAGCAGATTGAATTCCATGTACACATTGAAACTTGTGTAATTTATCTAGATGTTGTTCTTGCATAACTAGGGGAGGGGAACCTAGATCATCCTATTTACTTTTCCAATAGAAAATTGTCATAGGTCGAGCACAACTATACCACCACTGAAAGGGAAGGTTTAACAATGGTCTATGCACTACAAAAGTTTAGACATTATTTTCTATGAAGCCATTTTAAATTCTTGATAGATAATTATACTTTGAAATACTTGGCTAACAAACCTATGCTGGAAGGAAGAATTTGCAGGTGGCTCTTACTATTTCAGGAGTTTTCCTTTGAGTTCATTGTCAAGCCTGAAAAAATAAATGTGGGTCTCAATCACCTCTCTCTATTAGAATCAGGCGAGAGTGGCAGAGCTATTGATGATCAACTCCTAGATGAATATATTTTGAAGATTGAAGTTGTTCCTAATTAGCTTTCAAACATTGCATTATTTATCACCACTAGTACTATGCCTGATGGGTATATCACAACTCAGAAGAATCACCTGGTGGTCCACACCTCATACTATTAGTTGATCATAGGTCATTTGTATAAGTTGGGATTGGAAAATATCCTTCGACGATGCATACTTGATCATGAAAGAATGGATATGTTATGAGAATGTCACACTGGAGTTGTGGGAGGTCATGTTGGAAGCACAAATACTATGCAAAAAAATTTACAGGCATGCCTATGGTGTCCAAGTGTGTTCAAAGATTCCAAGGATTACGCTAGGGCATGTGATGTTTGTCAAAGGGTTGGTAAACCATCACATAAGGATGGGTTTCCATTACATCTTGTTTGGGCTCTGAAATAATTTGAGAAATGGGCAGTTGAATTCACAGGGCCAATCAATCCACTATCCAAACACTCAAAAGAAAGGTATATCATCATTGCCACCAACTATCTCACCCGCTGGGTCAAAGCAAAACTAGTCGAAGATTTCACTACAGATACTGCAACTAGGTTTATTTTTGAGAAAATCATCACTCGATTTGGATGCCCTTATATTTTGACCAATGTTCAAGGTGCACATTTCATCAGTGATAATTTAGCCACTCTCACATGTGAGTTCTTAATTCAAAATCATAAAAGTATCCCATATCATCCATAAGAAAATGGTACAGTCAAAGAATTTAAAAAGGTTTTTGAGAGAGGGTTAACCAAGGTATGTTGTGCAAATAGATATGACTAGGATGAAATAGTCCCTATCCTATTATGGGTTTACAGGACTAATACAAAGAAACTAAATAAGTATACTTCACTCCAGTTGGTTTATGGAAGATAAGTTATAGTCCCTGCTGAGTTAATCACTCCAAGATTATATATTGCACATGTCACTCACATGACAAATGATGAATCAATTGCATAATGGGTCACAAAGTTGTTGGAATTGGATGAAGCTTGATTTTTGATCGATTTTCATCAAACAATGGAGAAGGATCGATAGAAATCTTGGCATGATAGGAACATTAAGACCAAGATGTTTATGTAGGGTGATCAAGTTTTGTTGTAAGACAATAAGTATCAAAAGAATCTAGGGAAAATACAAATGCATTGGCTTGCAACTTTTATAGTAGTAGAAATATATGAGTTGAGAGTTGTCAGGCTCACACAACTCGATGGAATTATTCATCAAGGATGGGTGAATAACACACACATGAATCCCTACGTTTCTGCTCATTAATATGAAATCCATAACACCTATATCATGGGGAGTGCATGACGTAGGTAGGTTTTCATTTTGTTTTGATGTTTCCCTTTTTTATAAAAATAGGATCGCGGAGAAATAAAATAAAACAAATGAAGAAATAAAACACAGAAGATACACAATAAAATAGAGACACATATATACGTGGTTCACCTAGTGTGGGATACGCCCACCAGAGAAATTTCCAGGTCTTTCCTTTATTATTATCCAGCAAATGAAGGGATACAACCTACAACAAACCTGTTGTATCTTCCTCTTATTTCTCTCACTATCTCCTCTCTCAGAATACAATATTCACAATGATCCATAGCTGCAATACATTTCCCTCATAAAAGAGGGTTGTCTTCTAGGGCCAAAAA
>SNQJ01S0019528.1:18462-36836 GCA_010110895.2 Picea sitchensis | reverse complement strand
AACTTCCATTTAGTGGGAGGACCTTAAGAGTATGAAAGAAATCCATGAGAAGGACTTTTCATGGAAACAATTTGAGAAATACTTCAAGAAGAAAGTATCTTTCTGAAAAGTACTTTGATGGGAAAACCAAGGAGTTCTATGTACTCAAGCTAGGATAACTCACCATAGATGAGTGTATCAACAAATTTTTATTGCTGATGAGGTATGTGCCCTACATAAAGGATGAAAAAGTAAAGAGGATTTGATTTATTATTGGATTACCTTAGTCCTACTGAGACAAAAATGAGTTTGATGAGCCAAATACTTTAGAAGATACTATTAAAAAAACAAGGTATTTCTATGAGCAATTCAAGAATAAGACAGAACCCCATGAAGACTAGAAGAATAAAAAACAATCCGGTATTCAAGAAGAAGGGGTTTAAATCCTTGATATTTAAGAACCATGGGAAGAGCTATAGGATGATCCTTCCTTCCATAAGTGTGTATCCGAAATTTTTTCCATCCCAAAGTGGAAATAAACCATTCGAAGCAATTCCAAGTAAGATTGACAACACAAAGAGAGAACCCTTGAAATGTTGGGGTTGTGGAGAGGAACATATGCTGAGGGATTTCCCGCATAGACAAGAGAGTAATAAGAGGGTCTACAATATCCAAGAGGATACCATAGTCAATGATGTGGCTAGGAGCATGCCACAAATTTATGCAGCCTTGGATAATAGACAACCTGACCACCAAGATTGAGTGGTGGAGATGGAAGGTACAATTTCCAGACATCATGTTTCCATTTTAATTGACCCTGGCTCTAATTTGAGTTATGTTTCCCCTCAAACTATTGAGAAATGTAAATTGCAACAATTTAAAAATGTTAAATCATGGTTGGTACAACTAGCCACTGGAACCAAAAGAAAAGTAACAGAGGTCATACCATCATGTCAATTTTTTATAAGTGGGTTGCTCACCCAAGAGAACCTAAACATACTTCCTTTAGGATCTTATGACTTGTTGATTGACATGGACTGGTTGGCTGCCCACAAAACAAAGTTGGAATATTACATTAAAACTTTGGAGTGTGAAAATGAAGAAGGAAGAACGATAACCCTATAAGGGATTCAAAAGCCTGTCTAAGTGAGACAAATATCAGCCCTTTGAGTGAAGAAGTATTGCAGAAAGGGATGTCCCTTGTATGTGGTACAAGTGCTCAACTCTATTGAGAATGAAAAAACCAGCCGAGAGGACCATCCCATATTAAGAGAATATAGACATGTATTCCCAAAAGAGGGGCCAGGTCTACCTCCAAGACGACATATTGAATTTTCAATAAAACTTGTACCAAGAGTGGTGCCAATGTCTATAAAACCCTATAGAATGAGTACACCAGATCTAGTTGAGCTCAAAATACAACTAAAAGAGATGAGGGACAAAGGCTACATTTGATCTAGTGTGTCTCCATGGCGATCTCCAGCCTTGTTTGTGAAAAAGAAAGATGACACACTCATATTGTGCATAGATTATAGACAACTCAATAAGACGACCATCAAGAATAAGTATCCCTTGCCAAGGATCGATGACTTGTTTTACTAATTAAGGGGTGCTACAATATTCTCCAAGTTTGAATTGAGGTATGGATACCATCAAGTCCAAATTAGAGATGAATACATCCAAAAGAAAGACTTTAGGGCAAGATATGGTCATTATGAATTTGTGGTGGTGCCATTTGGGCTTACCAATGCACCGACCACTTTTATGTTCTTAATGAATAAGGTATTCAGAAATTTATTGGATAGGTTTGTATTGGTTTTCATTGATGACATCCTAATCTATTCCAAGAATAGGGAAGAACACGAATAACATATCAAGGTAGTACTCTAAGAACTAAGAGAAAATCAACTCTATGCTAAGCTTAGTAAGTGTGAATTTTTCTAGAAACAAGTCTATTACATAGGCCATGCTATTTCTGAGGAAGGAGTGGTAGTTGATCCTGACAATATTAAAGCCATCATGGATTGGCCTAACCCAAAGGATGTATCTGATATCAGATCCTTTATGGGCCTAGCAGGATACTATAGGAGGTTCATAAAGGGATTCTCCAAGATTGGTTTCCCTATCACCTCCCTTCAGAAAAAAGGAGGTTAAATTCATTTGGACATCAGAATGTGAAGAGAGATTTCAAGAGCTAAAAAACCTTCTAACAAATGCGACTATACTGAATATTACAGACCCAACCTGCAAGGACTTCATTGTGTGTACTAACGCTTGCAAGGAAGGGATTGGAGGAGTCCTTATGCAAGAAGGACATGTGATTTTCTATGAATCCAAAAAATTAAATGAGCATGAAGTCAATTATGTGACCCACAATATGGAATTGGATGCCATAGTGCATTCTTTAAAAATGTGGCGGCATTACCTCTTAGGTAGAATATTTGTACTTATGACAGACCATAGTGGGTTGAGGTATTTGTTTGACCAACGAAAACTCAATGTGATACAAGCTAGGTGGATGGATCTCCTTAGCGAGTTTGATTTTGAAATCAAACATGTCAAAGGAACGAAGAATAGGGTGGTTGATGCCCTTAGTATAAGTATGAAAGTGGTTCACTTGGAATCTATAAGCGCCAATGAATCAGACATCAGAGAGAGAGTCAAAAGTGCACAAGAAACATATGTTTTTTTCAAGGCCGTGACATCATACCTAAAGAAAGAGCCCATAGGGATGAATTATGAAGGCTATCAGATGCTTAATGATGGCCTGCTGACTTACAAGGGAATATTGCATATTCCAAATTGTGACGACTTGAAGAGGTTCATAATGGATGAACTACACAAAAGACCATATACTGGTAATCTTGTTTATGAGAAAATGATCACGGCCACTAGGAAACTATTTTATTGGCCCAGACTGAAAAATGACATTCTTGTTACTTAATTAAGTGCTTAGAATGTCAACAAGTCAAGGTAGAGCATTGAAACCCCACAGGGCTGTTGCATCCCCTACCAATTCCTGAATGGAAATGGGAGACCATCTCCATGAATTTCATCACATGATTACCGAGAACAACCAAAAAGAACAATGCCATCACGGTAGCTGTGGAGAAACTGAGCAAGGCTTCTCACTTCATACTTATCAAGTCAACTTGCAAGGCAATAAAGATTCCCAACATTTTCATGAAAGAGATATTTAGACTGCATGGCATGCCTATGGAAATTATATCTGACAAAGATGCAAAATTTACTTCAAACTTTTGCAAATATTTGTTTGTGGGTTTTGAAACAAAATTGGTCTTTAGTACAACCTGTCGCCCTCAAACTAATGAGAATACAGAGAGGTTAAACCATGTGTTAGAAGACATGCTAAGGATGCATGTAATGCATCAACCCAATAATTGGGAGGACTAACTACTGTTGGTAGAATATTCCTACAAAAATGGCTATGAAGAGTCATTAAAAATGAGCCCTTTTGAAGCCCTCCATGGAAGACAATGCAACATTCCAATCAGCTAGAACAACGCAGTAGACTGAGTTACAATCGGGCCAGGTATGCTAAAATAAATGGAATGACAAGTAATTCAGATCATGAAAAATATAACGATATCCCAGGATAGAAAAAAGAGCTATGCAAACATTAAAATGACTCTTAGATATTTCAAAGCAGGGGATCATGTGTATCTTCGAGTTAGACCCAAGAAAATCTCTTTGAGTATGGGAGCTTGTGCCGAACTGGAACCTCAGTATTGTGGACCCTTTGAAGTTTTGGATAGAGTGGGACCAATAGCCTATCAGATGGCACTTCCTCCCATAGTGAAGGAACATAATGTTTTCCATGTTTCTTTATTAAAGAAGTATGAACATGATTCTAATCATATTATTGACTGGTCTATGATTCAGGTGGAACCCGAGGGAGAATTATTTCCAGAACCTCAATGCATAATAAACAGGAAGGAAACCCCACCCAGGAACAAAACCATTGCACAGTTCAAGGTGCAGGGAAAACACTTTGGCCTATATGAGGCTACATGCGAAATGGAGGATGCCATGAAACAAACATATCCATTTTTGTTTACTTCTATACATACAGAGGACGTCGAAATATATAACATCGAGGACGATGTTCCTTTAAGGGGGAGGGGATTGTAATACAAATGTTTCCCCCAGTTTGTAAATATAAATATGACTGGACAAGAGACTATGGCAGACTAAATATGTGTGAATGTTTTATTTGATGAACCTTTATATAAAAGATCAATGTAGATTTACATTATTAATAGAAATTGGATATGTGTTGCACAAGCTGGTGAAGGGTTTAATATGAATACATGATGTTATGAGAGAGGTGGTGAGGGAAACCAAGAATGGTTGAGATGACCCTCACCAAAATAGTACCTTATTGGATTTAAATTGTTGAGGGCCAGAATAGTTCTTTGACCCGGAAATGAATTACAGTCGGGATGGTGGGTGGGAAGACCTCATAAAGAGTTAATGAGGGATGGGTGGGGTATATCTGTGAAGAACTTTCATTCGACCATGAATTGGGGATTCATGCCCATGAAAACTTGTTGAGAAGGCAAAGAAATGGGAGGCAATTTAGGGGGACATAGGGAGATCTGAAAGGAAGAAGAGTAGAGAAAAATCTACGAAGAGAAGAAAGCATGTTTTTCAATTTCGGGTTGAGAAAAGATGAGAAGCAAGATCATTTTGGGTTGTAATAATCCATGGGCAAGGTTTCACTACAAGATGATAAGCGGGCTGGCGAGTGACTGAGGAAGTGCTTGTGCATACCTCCTTTCTTGGTGTAGAGAAAACCGGTTGCCAATTTCCTATGGGAGGAAGAGAGTTACTTTGGTCCCTCGTTTTCCTGGTGTAAGGAGAAAGAATCTCTCTCGAGCATCATGGTCTAGCTCAAGCGTGGCCAGTGGTAAATCCATCGAATTGTGCGTTATTTTAATGGTTGGGGAGGAAATAAGCACCTTTCAACGATTGCTTCACATTTTCCATCTATGATAAGTTTTTTCGTACTTTGTGTAATATATTGGATGCAATGATTGAATTCTTGTGTTTATGGTTAAGTCATTCATTATTTGAACAATTATTAGAAATGCTCATTTATTTATGTAAACTGCTATATTTACATGGTCTTTGATTTCCCTCATTTTAGTCATTAGAGAGTAATGGGATGTGAATCTGCAAGAGAATCGGGGTAGGATGAGTGACATCTAGATCCCCTCTTGACACTTTGTGAGTTTACTACCTTACTTGGGGAATGCCAAGTTCAACTACGTGGGAGGAGTTTTCCTTGGAATATCCACACATGTGTGAGGAATATTCATGGCCTTAATAAAAATTATCTACTAAAGAGTGAGTGTAGCTAGGAATCCAAATATGATCCCATATGACCTAGGGTTGGAAACCCCTCACTAATCGTGAAAGGAGTGAAGCTAATTTTTCTTTTGGGACTTAGGGACTTATGATTCCACAATCCTTGAAAATAGCCGAAGGTCGGAGTCAAAAATTTTGTGAGGGTCGTAGATCTAGGAATCAGGTGGAGATCTCTCTCATCCATTAGATCCAACTTAGGAAGGGGTAGCGTTAAGTACTTTGGCGAAGTCCCAGTTTGGGAGAATAGGGGTGGTCTAGTGCTGAAAATCCAGATAATGAGATCACAAGTGTATGGACCATTGAAAATGGGGGCGCATGTCCACAAATGTGACTATCAAAAAGTTTAGAGTATTATTGATATAGAACACCACCGAGTTTCCCTAGAGAGCTTTGCAAAGTGAAGCACAAATCTGATCATGAGATACTAGACTGCGATAGAAGTGATGGATCAAGCATGGTTCGAGATATTGAGGAAACTCTAGAGGAAGCTAGAAGATACACAGCGAAATCGAGAATACCAAAATTATGAAGTATGGCGGCGTGGACCGTCGATCCTTGAATCCCATTGAAATTTCTAGTCTTCACGATAAAAACATTCAAAGTATCACCACAAAGCTATTGTCGAGATGATGTTTCCATTAAGTTGATAGAATTGTTCCTTCAGCTGGATAAATGGCTTGAAATGACTCTTTTTGAGAGAGATAAAATAATATAACCTTTGGAAAATCGTGTTTTAATGCAACTTAATGGAAAATCTCCTCAAGCCCTTAAACTTATTAATGACAATATTTAAAAAATGTTCATGATCAATTATTAGCATTAAACCATACTAAATGTGTATTGGGAGAAGCACAATGATGGCGAGGATGCACGAAAGCAATCTGAATTTGGGAACTTTTGTGAACCCGCCAACCAGGAACCAATGAACCCTTGGTTGCGGCGGTAGAAAATGAGCTAAGTGTTGCCACGATTAATTCGATTAGACTTAGACACAAAGAGAAATGAAATACTTAGGGACTCGGTACCCATGAAAAGATGACATTCATAATGTAGATCGTGGTTCTTTGGGTGGAAAATGGATATCGATGGAACTTTGGATATGAAATCTTGAACCCATGAACCCTCAGTTGAAAAAATGATTAATTACATTATAAAAAGGCAGTCAGTTGGACTTGTGATTTGGGAACATGGATGGAGGTGAATACCTGCAAGTTTTCCAACCCATGAACCCACCGATTTTTGAAAACCTGCAAGTTTTCCAACCCATGAACCCACCGATTTTTGAAATGTGACTAAGTATGGTAACTAGAAAGGGAAAAGAGAAGGGATAAGATAACATTGGAATGAGGGTAGGTATATAAGAGGGAAAAGAAATGGAAAAAATGAAGTTGGGAAAATGGAAAGGGGAGGGAAATTTCGGGAGCGAGAATTGATATCAACAAATGGATCCAACCGTGGGATCATAACCCCCTATGGGTTGTCAAGAATCCAGAATATTTAAGACCAAGATATTTCGTCCATTGGGATATGGAGTCAAAGGTAAGAATATACGAAATGAAAAATAAATTTATGTACAAGGAAAATGAGAAACTTTTAGGTGAAGAAACATTTCAAATGTTGCTTGTTGATAGGAAACCTTAATATTTTACCCTTCATATCTTGGAGCATATTTGAATTAAAACCCATGATCTTTTTGACGATGTATGGTCCAATCCAGAGTGCTTCAAATTTGGTTTGCATCGATGGTTTCTCCTTGGCTTTGTTCCAGAGTAACACCAGTTCTACCTTCTAAAAATTCTTTACATTTGGACTCTAGTCAAAATTTATTTTGACACTTTGTTGTCTCTGAGAAGTTCGATTCAGGGGTTTACTTCATTCTTCCTCCAATTTCAACAACTGGTTGATCCTATGGATAGGTGAACTGTATTATGCATATTTTGTATTAACCACAAAATTCAAGCCATTGAGTTCGAGGATGATTGACATTTTGTATTCTTTCCCATAAACCAATTTATACAGGGACATCCCAGTTCTATCTTTTGGAGTTGTTCTGCTTGCCCACAATGCATCATTTAATTTCAAATGCCAATTCCTTTGGTTCTTGTCAATAGTTTTCTTTAATATCTGAATGAATTTCTTATTTGTGGATTTTGCAAGACCATTCCCTTGTGGATAATAGTTTGATGATTTCCCCATAATAATTCCATATTCTCCACATAATTCTTTAAATTTTGAACCATTGAATATCAAACCATTATCAGTGATAAATTTATCTGGGACACCGAATCTTAACCAAATGTTATCTTTGAGGAACTTAATTAACTCTTAAGAATCATCCCTTTTTAATGCCACTGCCTCTGGCCACTTCGTAAAATAATCTATAGAGGTTAGAATATACAGATGTCCTTTTCTTCACTTTGTATTTATTGGCCTGACAACATCAAGGCCCCATTGGGAGAATGTTTTTTCTACAGTTATAGGCTATAACGACATCACAGATTTCTTCATTTTCACTGAAAAATGCTAGCATGATACACACTTCATTATTGTGGTATACGAGTCTCTGAAAATTGATGGCCAATAAAATCCAACTCTTATTATCTTATGGGCAGTGGCCATAAGTGAAAATTTTCCACCACATACCCCTTCATGGAATTCCCTTGTTAGTTCTCAGGCTTTGTTTTCATTAACACGTATCAATAATATACCATCACAGTTCCTTCTGAACATTATATCAACAATCAAAACATATTGATTGGACTTCATCTTCAATGTTATCCTCTCTTTAGGGTTCATGGTGACATGAAACTTCCTGGACCTCAAATAGAATCCAATGTCCCCATACCATTTTGAATCGACCAATGGTTCTCCTACTAAAATTGAAATCATTCCATCCACAGAATCACTATTTGCGATGAGCTTACATAAACCTTGTCCTTTGACAACCTTTAAAGGTTTAATTTCAATATCATATTATTGGATCTTCGCCAGCCAGTTAGCCCATTTTCCTTCTCTTAATTGTTGATTCAAAATAATATTCACTAGCAATGATGGAACATAAGAAATGACATGAGAATTTAGTATGTACGTTTGAAAGTGCGCCACTACTTTCACAAGAGCCCATGATTGATTTTCCAGTTCTGAATACCTCAATTCATAATCATGAAGGTTTTTTCTCATGAAACTGATTGGGAGTTCTTCACCCGTGGTATTCCTTTAAGTAAGAACAGATGAAACAATTATTTCTGCAGTGAATGAATAGATGATGAAATCCCTTTGAAAATATGGGCTAATGAGGATTGGAGCTGTGGTGATTGATCTTTTTATATTGTTAAAATCTTCTTGAGTATCTGTTTTCCATTCAAACCTTTTCTCCTTTTTCAACAATAAATTGACCGACTTCATAATACTTGCATAGTCATGAACAAACCTTTGCACAAAATTGATCTTTCTGAGAAACAATCACACTCCTTTATTAGATGATGGGGGGTTGAGTTCATTTATTTCTTTAACTCTTTCTATATATATATAAATCCATTCCTTACACACAATATGACCCAATAGTTTTCTTGAGTTACATCGAAAAAACATTTCTTTGGGTTCAAAGAAACACCATATAATATGCATCTATCAAAAAAAATTCTCAAGTGATGGATATGATCACCCCTTGTTTTTGAATGCACTGTTAAGTCATCTTGATAATATTCCATGAATTTTCTTATCAACCCACTAAATGAATGATCCATGGCCCTCTGAAATGTGGCTCCATCATTCTTCAGACCAAAGGGAATCCTAGCATATGCATATGTATTCCAAGGTCTTATGAATGATGTCTTTGCTCTGTCTTCCTCAACAACAAAGACTTGATTATATCCAGAAAAAACATCCAACATGGACATGCAATATGATCCCGTGACTTGTTGGAGGAGAAAATCGATGTTAGGTAAAGGATAATTATCCTTTATTCTTGCTTTGTTAAGATCCCTGAAATATACACACATTCATATTTCCCTGGTCTTATTTCTTACCATCACATGGTTTGAAATCTAGTCATAATGTCTAATGGGATATATTATTCCGCCCTTCTTTAATTTATTCAATTCAACGTTTACCAGAGGTTTCAATTTGGGGTTCATCATTCTTTTTTTTTGCTTGAACATATTTTCTTCTTCTATCAAAGGAATGATATGTTGGAATATTGTTTTGTCATAAGATTTTAAGTCATCATAACTCCATGCGAACACATCAAGGTATTCTTTAAACAATGAAATATATTGATCAACTTATTCAATGGNCTTGAACATATTTTCTTCTTCTATCAAAGGAATGATATGTTGGAATATTGTTTTGTCATAAGATTTTAAGTCATCATAACTCCATGCGAACACATCAAGGTATTCTTTAAACAATGAAATATATTGATCAACTTATTCAATGGTACAATCAACTCCCAAGTTGACATATTTTGGGGAACTGTTAGTTCCAATATTAACCTTTCTTATTTGTTTCATCTTTCGAAGTGAAATTTCTTCAAGGATATTCTTAGAGTGATCATCTTTCATAAAAGGAGTCTCATATTGAATACAATCTTTCGGGAAAACAGACATGCCATTGTCTTCATAATCATCATCATTCAACAAAAAAATTTCCAACTGTTCATCATTCTCAAACATTTGCAAATACTCCAAATTATCAGGTACAGAAGGGCGTGTTAGCACATAGGATGTATATGTCTTGATGATATGAGATTATCCATCATGATAAGGATAACGGTCCTTCTGAGTCACACTTTTTTTTTTCTTCATTATGTTATTGACATGTCACACCTCCAGTCTGTACTTCAATTTCCTTTTTGTCATTATTCATTTTCACAAGTGTCAAATCAAACCAAGTATGTGTGCTACCAACTCACTAGGAGAGTTTGCAATGTACTCCATGTACATTTTTCTTTCATTTCTAATCATTACTTTGAAGGATTTTTTCAAAAGGAATTTTATGGTTATAAACACCTATAATTTAACCATTTTTCAGGGATTATGTTACTGAAATTAACAACATCCTTGAAGTTTGTGATTCATCTTAAAATTGGCATTGCAAACTCACCCAGACAAAGGCACTGTGAAATACTAAAGAGGAGGGTTGGAGGTTAGAATACTTCCAGACACCCTTGTGAAAACTCAAAGATACCAACATCAAACTCAGGGCCATCAGGTACTCTATGAGATTTTGTGTATTGTTTGAAGGTCAAGAAATGGGTTTGGCTACTTGATTTTCCTTTGGCTCTGTGAACTGGCTGTCAGGGGAACTGCAAACTCATTTCCTGTAGTAGCTACTTATAAATATTTGATCATAACTCCAAAACAATGATGCGGATTTTTCTGACATTTTTTGTGGAGGAGCATGATAATGGCATTGACTTGTTGACCAAATTTCATCCTGACCCAGTGTGACATTCGAGAGATATAATTAATACACCAATGCACTGTAAATTGGCGTTGCAACCTCTCTGGTTTTCATAGTTGATAGATATTATCCTTTTTTGGAGGTTTCCACCTATCAAGGAGGGTTTGAATGAATTCTCATAGATAATTTAGATTCTAAGGGCCATCTTCACGTAATATTTAGCTCCATTAAGACCTCATGCAGTGAGTTGGAATTTTTTTTATCAATGACTTCCAACAACTTCCTGAAAATTAGCAGTTTGTTGGATTTTTGTCTGTTTGACTATTGCCAACTATCTCCAAGTCCTAGAATCCAATGAAAGATATGGGATTCTACCTCCTAATCATTTTTTGGATGCTATTTTGTATTAAATGAAGAAGGGAGCATTTGGAAGGGGGTTGGATTCATGATCCAAGAGAGGAGAAATCTTGAGTAGTTTTAGCTACTGATTTGTAAGCATGAGGGCCTATTGTTATGTAAACATCTTTGCCATTTGAGATTCATGATATATGTGTTATCAGTTTGTAACTTGCTCTATCTTTTCATTCCTTTTATATCTTCTTGCTTATGTAAAATGAAGACTATGAGGCTCATGGTTGCCTTTGATTAATGGATTCTTGAGTAGCAAAAGATTTGTTATGTCTTTCCTATTAGTCACTGTTTTACTTAAGTACCTTTCATTCATTTTTGTAGAGAGGATCCTTTCCTAATGATTTTTTTGCTTTTTGTCTTCTTCTTCATTCTTATATCCATCCTTATATATCTTTTATCCGGTACACAGATTGATTGCCTTAGATTTTCAGATTGTTCATGAATCCATGCCTAGCAGTGTAACTCACTGATTTATAATCACTTTTCTTCCTTTTCTTTTCTCTCTTCCTTCATATTGATCCTACCACTTTCTTTCCAGGTTTGACCAAGCAGATTTGAGGGGGTTTGTATTGCATATTTTACAATTCTTTGTTTTTGGATCTATGATACTTTTAGCAAATAAAGATCGGTTTTTCCTCCATTTCTTATTTCTTCTGTGCATTGATATTGTTTTGAGTAATGGAGTTTCTTATGAGTTTGTTTCATGAGGTGATTGAGTGAAGGATTTATTCTTTGCAATAGTGGTACATGTGTTATTAATATAGAAAAATTTACTGTTTATTTTACTGTCATAGATGCCTGAAGTGTCTATGATTGAGATAAGTCACAACCTCTTCTTCCACATCCATTTATCCAATTGATTATCTGGTCTTGTTTTCTTTGAAGCCTTTTTTTTACCAAGAGTATGGTGTTGAGAGTCATATGAATGCAAGTTTTGATTATCTTAGGGTTTGTTCCACCATTGTTAGAAAGTTTTACCTATAAAAACTAGAATTATTTGTATGTTACCAAGCTCACCTGATCTACAGTCTATGGTGACTCTTGGAGTGCTTACATTTTTTACGTCGTTGTCGGGGACAGAAGTGAAGAAATCTTCCCTAGGAGAACGACATAGATCCAGCTCTTGATGGTAGACAAGAGAGGGACACAAAATTTGACTGTAATCATCTACCCGATGACTCCACAATCAAAGACTCCACTGGAGGAAGGATCCTGCTGAAAGAAAGATGAAAATACGAAAGGGGATGACCAGGTATCATCTCATTAGTTTTCTCCATGAAATTTTGTTATTTTTAATCAGTTCATTCATGTCTTTCCCTTTACACATAAAAAGGATTGTCCTTTGCTTTGTCTATTCGAATGACCATAAGCCTTCATTTGTATATCCATATTTGGAAGAAGAAAGTCTGCATTCTTCTTGTGTTATAGATCTTGATCATGTCTCTTCACCTCAACTTATTGAGAAAGATGAAGTTCATATATCAATCCTTCCTGAACATGCTCAACATTGTAACCATAAGGATGATCAAATTGATCTGTTACCTTCTCATATCTTATCACCTACTACCATCACTACTGAGCCTTGCAATCAGTTTGTTAAACCTCATTTTCAACCTACTGTTGTTCAAACTAGAATCAGAGAGAAAATGTTTAAACCTTTAAGGATTCCATCTCATCTTCATCGTTATCCTCTTAACTTCTTTGAGTATCTACCTCATTTTTCCTAAGAAGATCATATCACCGCCGAGAAGCATTTGGGAGTTTTTGAGAACTTTGTCGATCAATTTGAGATAGTACATGAAGATGTTACCATGAGGTTGTTTTCCAAATACTTGTTTGGGGATGTTGCTTTGTGGATTAAGGGTTTGAGATCGAATTCCATTAGTTCTTGGAATGAGTTATATTATGCATTTTCAAAGTATTGGGGTGAGAATAAATCATTTGATCAATACCTGGCTGATTTTAATGTTTTGAGGAGAGGGGAGGAAAAAGCTATGACTACCTTTAACATGAGGTTTTACAGTATTTATCATATCATTTAATTGGATATCTGACCTTCTGAAGCTGCAGCTATAGTTTATTACATAACAACTCAACATCCAAATCTTGTCCTTATCGTGAGAGAAAGGAAATCTTCTTCATTAAGACAATTGTTTGAGGATGCTGAAGAAGTTGAGGAAAACATTCAATCTTGAAAAAGGATTTGAGATCAGGATTATCTTGAAGATTTGCATGCACAGGAAAAGAAAGAGGAATGTAAGTGTGATTCATATTTGGGACAACATTTGATAGTTTTTTCAGATTTTTCTATGGATCAAGATATAGATCATACTGGTGTTCATTTTTCAAATCATTTTGAGCATGCAATAAAAGATGATTGTATAGATAATTATATATTTATAGTTGATCTTAATCATAATATTTTATCTCCTACTATACAATTATCATATGGTCATTATTATGAAGAGGAGACTTTTACTCTTGATGATCAAGAGATGCTCCCGAAAGAACAAGAAGGTTATATCTTTCCCATAAAAGGGGAATGTATGCATTGGAAGTCATCTTATCTGAATCGACATGTTTTTGATCTTGGTTTTGAGGATCCAGTAGCATCTTTATTGGAGTCATATCTTTCAAATTATTTGAATATTTTAGAGTTCATCATTTCACCAACACTTCTGGGTGAGTATGATTCTCTGAAGGATTTTCTATATTTTTTGTTATATTTATGTTATTATCAATTAATTAGTGGCATATATGGGATGATTTCAGTCACGAAGTTACTTGAATGGTTGTTGTGGAAATTTTAATTTACTTGAGAAAATTGGAGATCTGGATAGAGTAGGGTAGCGTAGGTAATAAGCTCACTTCCTGAGCATTTTTGTTTCTTCAAGTTTGCATAGTGTGATTAGATTTGCAGTATGATGTTTGTTTGCAGCAGGTTTATCAGTTTGCTTGAATAAGTGGTAGATTTTGGTAGTATTACAGAGGTTGGTTGTACAAATGGCCCCATAGCCCAATGAATAAGGAATGATCATCCTTATTTTGTAGAACAGGTTGATTGTGGCACATCATAGACATAGTACATGTTGCATAGATGAAATGAATAAGGCATCTAGTCTACAAATATTATTGGATCCTCACAGGGAGGTCTCCATCCCCTGTGGAGCCAGATGTTAGCACATAGGATGTATAGGTGTTGATGACATGATATTATCCATCATGATAAGGATAATGGTCCTTATGAGTCACACTTTTGATTTTATTCATTATGTTGTTGACATGTCACACCTCTAGTATGTACTTGAGTTTCCTTTTTTTCATTATATATTTGCACAAGTGTCAAGAAAAAACAAGTATGTTTGCTTCCAAATCACTGAGAGAGTTCGCAGCGTACTCCAAGTAAATTTTGATTTCATTTCTAATCATTGATCTAAAGGATATTTTTAAAAGGGATTTTACAGTTATCAACACTTGCAATTTAACCATTTTTCATGGATTATGTTACCAAAATTAACAACATCCTTGAAGTTCATGATTCATATTAAAATTGGCGCTGAAAACTCACCCATAAAAAGGCGTTGTGAACTACTGAAGAGGAGGGCTGGAGGTTAGGATACTTGCAAACACCCTTATGCAAATTCAAAGATACCAACATCAAACTCAGGGCCATTTTTGGTTGTGGAGCTTGATTATCTTCCTGATTCATAGGTCTTTTACTTTCAGCCGTATTTATGCCCCATGAAGTATTTAAACCCCAGAAGTATGTACACTCTTCCACACGGGGGAGTGCAGAGGTGGGGTACCCCCTCTGCGGGGTCCAAGGGGGATATCTTATTCAGGAGAATCTCTCCATGTCAGCTAGCCAGCCAGCCAGCCACGTCAGCGTTTGCATTCAAGGCTGAAGAGAGGCACAACCCTCGTCTTCCATTTTGAATTTTAATGTAATTTAATGTTTAGGTTGCTGAGCCGTGAAGCCGTGCTTTGCACATGCGTAGAGTAGATAGGATTTTAATGCTTTGAAGGCTGAGATCTAGATCCAGATGGTGGACTCGACAACCCATTCAATGTAATTGAATAGGGTAGGTAGATTTGGAGGGAAGATCTCGAAGAGCCCCCTCATGAAAAAGATCAATTGTAATCTCATTTTGGTAATAGGAGTAGTAGTTAGAGATGCACACGAGAGAAAGTTCAAGAGAAGAGCCGATACCTTGTTACAGGCCGTGCTCAGGAACACCTTGTAAAAACAAACATTTGTCATTTAATACAAAAAACAATTTTTCCTGCATATTTCCTGTGTTGAATGAATGTCTGGATGTGTTCCTCATATGTTGTGAATGTATGTTTGGGTGTTTGCAGGAGTTGTTTAATTTTTAGGCTTGAGAGGTTATTTGTGGTTTCATGCCAGGAGGGCATGATAGAGTACTGCGGTCTCTGAATACCAGTGCATAGATGCACTTCTGAACTCTGCGGAGTCAGAAAAAGACGTGCCAAGTGGGCAAAGAAGCTAAAGTCATTAACTCGGAGGAATACCTTTGAGGCTACTGAACACCTCAGGAGGTAAGGCCGTGGAGAAACATAGTTGAAGACAAAATCTCTGAGGAGTTCTGTAAAGCTCTGCCAGGTGGGCATTGAGCAGGTGTAAGGAGTGCACAGAGAAAGAACTCTACTGTGAGTTCGTAAGAAGCAAGAATCATCTGAGGATTCTTGACACTCTACCAGGAGGGCATTGAGTCAATGTGCAGATAGGCACAGAGAAGAAGAGAACTCTTTGAGTTCTGAAGTTGAAGAAGAATCCACTGAGGGATCTTCACAGGGTGGTTGAACACCTTGAGCACTCAGTAAGAGGTTGCTTGAGCAGAGGATATCCAGGAGGGCATCTGAATTCTCCATCTACGGGAGAAGGAAGAGGGATTCATTCCCCAAGAGATCTGAGTGTTTGAGAAGCTTAGAAGAGATAACACTTTTGTGTGCGTGAAGACTCTGCAGAGGCACAAGAGTCAGAATCCTTCAAGGATTCGAAAGGAGCAAGCTCGAGAGGAGTGGTGTTTTCATATGCGTAGGCGAGGGCTCGAAGTTACAGAGCTCGCAGAAGGAATAGAGCAAAGGTTGGGGACTTTGAACATTTGGAAAATTCTTCCAAGTCCCGGAAGAAAGCGCAGAAGCTCAGGAGGGAGCACAGCTACTGTCGGATGAGCCGATAGATTCTGGACCATTGAAATTTCTATGTCTAGGGAGCAGCAGGAGGAGCACACATGAAGAGGAGATCGTGAGCTGTCAGATCTTGATCCCAGTACCCGTCAGCCATTGGATCTGATAAGACTTGCGAGGGAGTTAAACCCTCATATAGTAGAGTAGAGGAGACAAAAGTCCCGAAAGGCATTGGCACATAGGGATATCGGTGTTCGGGATATCGGGGGTCCTGACGACGAGAGGTTGGGACATTACAAGTCCCAAAACAACCAAAGAATCACAACCTTCGATATGAGGAAGGACGCGTATCGCGCGATCGTCCATTTCGGAGATCTGGGCACCGGGACTCACAGAGGTGAGCGCCTTTTGCCTTCGCATCTCACAAAGTACTGATATTTGATCTAGACCATCCATCCATTTTGGACACGTGGCGGAGATCAAGGAATCCACCGGGATTTCGGTCACCGGGGATTCGGGAGGACAGAAGAGTTTTGTATTCGGATTCGCGATACCGCGAAGTCTGAAACCCTGACAAGGCGGAAGTTTCCGTTATGGGGCCAACTGACGTCACTTCGGGAAATTGGGAATCGGAACTTTGGGGGTTCCGAGGACAAAGTGTCAAAGTATTTCGACGTTTTAATACCCGAAATAGTAAAAGTAGGAGAGAAGGCCGAGACAAGTGCCATATCGACATTTCGCGTATCGACACTTCGGGGGTCTAGAGGACAAGAGGTCAAGCGCTTAGGTTGAGAAACCCCGAAATAAGGTCAGGGTCATATGTGAAGTGGTCCTCTGGGCCAAGAATTATCCCTGAGGGCTAGTCGCCGATAGAGGTGTTTCGGCATATCGGAAAATCGGTTATCGAGAGGTCAAGAGGACAAAGGATTCCTGTCGTCGGGACTTAAGAAATCCCAAAACCTTAAATTATATTTTTCCAGTTGAGGAAAGGACAGCGTTCGGAGTGCAGAGGACCGAGAGGGTAAAAAGAAGGACCTGTGGATCGGGTTCTGACTAAGATTCTAGCATGGAATCGGAAGAGCCACTTCGGCTCAAGGGAGATAGTTGAACGATCCTTAAGACCGGGAGGTCGCATAGAGACTCTACCGAGGGCAGAGGTGGTGTCTGCATCATTATCCCCCCGGCTGGGGGGTCTGGGGGCAAGCGGGCCCCCAGTGGGGGTTCGGGGGCGAAGCCCCAAAAGGAAAAATTTCCTTGTAAATGTATATTGTAATTTCATTGTAAATCTGGACCGTTCATTATAAGGTCGTAGATCTAACGATAGAGATTATGTTAGGGTTTTTTGCCCTAGAAGGCAACCCTCTTTTATGAGGGAAATGTATTGCGACTATGGTTGATGGCGAATATTGTATTATGAGATAGGAGACTATGAGAGAAAGAATAGGAAGTTACAACAGGTTTTCTATAGGTTGTATCCCTTCATATGCTGGATAATAATAAAGGAAGGACCTGGAAATTTCTCTGGTGGACGTAGCCCACACTAGGTGAACCACGTAAATCTATGTCTCTATTGTATTGTGTATCTTCTTTGTTTTGTTTCCGCATTTTTTTTATTTTATTGCTCCACGGTCCTGTTTTTCTAACAAATGGTATCAGAGAGAAAGGTAACTCGCAGGAAAAGAGGGTTCTTGGTTCGAGTGGGAGTAATGTCGGAAGATGGAAAGTTTAGGGTCGAGAAATTTAACGACCAAAACTACCAGTTATGGAAGATGCATATGGAAGACTATTTATATCAGAAGGATCTATTCCTACCATTGGGTGGCATAGCAAAGAAGTCGACGACTACGAAGGATGAAGAATGGGAGATTCTTGACATGAGGGCTCTAGGAACGATACGACTGAGCCTGGCAGCGTCGTTGGCTTTCAATATTTCCAAAGAAAAGACAACGAAGGGTTTGATGGACGCATTGGCCAAATTGTATGGAAAACCCTCGACGTCCAATAATGTATTTCTAATGAAGAGATTATTTAATATGAAG
>SNQJ01S0019528.1:6623-18452 GCA_010110895.2 Picea sitchensis | reverse complement strand
TATTATCATAGGTTTATTAGAATTTACACAAGTATAATAACACCTTTAGAAAATTTACTAAATAAAGTTGAAGTGTTTCAATGGACACCAAACTACGATAAATCATTTGATATCTTGAAGGAAAATCTAAGTACTGCCCCTATTTTGACATATCCCAACTAGCAGATTGAATTCCATGTACACATTGAAACTTGTGTAATTTATCTAGATGTTGTTCTTGCATAACTAGGGGAGGGGAACCTAGATCATCCTATTTACTTTTCCAATAGAAAATTGTCATAGGTCGAGCACAACTATACCACCACTGAAAGGGAAGGTTTAACAATGGTCTATGCACTACAAAAGTTTAGACATTATTTTCTATGAAGCCATTTTAAATTCTTGATAGATAATTATACTTTGAAATACTTGGCTAACAAACCTATGCTGGAAGGAAGAATTTGCAGGTGGCTCTTACTATTTCAGGAGTTTTCCTTTGAGTTCATTGTCAAGCCTGAAAAAATAAATGTGGGTCTCAATCACCTCTCTCTATTAGAATCAGGCGAGAGTGGCAGAGCTATTGATGATCAACTCCTAGATGAATATATTTTGAAGATTGAAGTTGTTCCTAATTAGCTTTCAAACATTGCATTATTTATCACCACTAGTACTATGCCTGATGGGTATATCACAACTCAGAAGAATCACCTGGTGGTCCACACCTCATACTATTAGTTGATCATAGGTCATTTGTATAAGTTGGGATTGGAAAATATCCTTCGACGATGCATACTTGATCATGAAAGAATGGATATGTTATGAGAATGTCACACTGGAGTTGTGGGAGGTCATGTTGGAAGCACAAATACTATGCAAAAAAATTTACAGGCATGCCTATGGTGTCCAAGTGTGTTCAAAGATTCCAAGGATTACGCTAGGGCATGTGATGTTTGTCAAAGGGTTGGTAAACCATCACATAAGGATGGGTTTCCATTACATCTTGTTTGGGCTCTGAAATAATTTGAGAAATGGGCAGTTGAATTCACAGGGCCAATCAATCCACTATCCAAACACTCAAAAGAAAGGTATATCATCATTGCCACCAACTATCTCACCCGCTGGGTCAAAGCAAAACTAGTCGAAGATTTCACTACAGATACTGCAACTAGGTTTATTTTTGAGAAAATCATCACTCGATTTGGATGCCCTTATATTTTGACCAATGTTCAAGGTGCACATTTCATCAGTGATAATTTAGCCACTCTCACATGTGAGTTCTTAATTCAAAATCATAAAAGTATCCCATATCATCCATAAGAAAATGGTACAGTCAAAGAATTTAAAAAGGTTTTTGAGAGAGGGTTAACCAAGGTATGTTGTGCAAATAGATATGACTAGGATGAAATAGTCCCTATCCTATTATGGGTTTACAGGACTAATACAAAGAAACTAAATAAGTATACTTCACTCCAGTTGGTTTATGGAAGATAAGTTATAGTCCCTGCTGAGTTAATCACTCCAAGATTATATATTGCACATGTCACTCACATGACAAATGATGAATCAATTGCATAATGGGTCACAAAGTTGTTGGAATTGGATGAAGCTTGATTTTTGATCGATTTTCATCAAACAATGGAGAAGGATCGATAGAAATCTTGGCATGATAGGAACATTAAGACCAAGATGTTTATGTAGGGTGATCAAGTTTTGTTGTAAGACAATAAGTATCAAAAGAATCTAGGGAAAATACAAATGCATTGGCTTGCAACTTTTATAGTAGTAGAAATATATGAGTTGAGAGTTGTCAGGCTCACACAACTCGATGGAATTATTCATCAAGGATGGGTGAATAACACACACATGAATCCCTACGTTTCTGCTCATTAATATGAAATCCATAACACCTATATCATGGGGAGTGCATGACGTAGGTAGGTTTTCATTTTGTTTTGATGTTTCCCTTTTTTATAAAAATAGGATCGCGGAGAAATAAAATAAAACAAATGAAGAAATAAAACACAGAAGATACACAATAAAATAGAGACACATATATACGTGGTTCACCTAGTGTGGGATACGCCCACCAGAGAAATTTCCAGGTCTTTCCTTTATTATTATCCAGCAAATGAAGGGATACAACCTACAACAAACCTGTTGTATCTTCCTCTTATTTCTCTCACTATCTCCTCTCTCAGAATACAATATTCACAATGATCCATAGCTGCAATACATTTCCCTCATAAAAGAGGGTTGTCTTCTAGGGCCAAAAAACCTAACATAACTTCTAATGTCAGATTTGTGACCTTATAATGAATGGTCCAAATTTACAATGAAATTACAGTATACATTTACAAGGAAACTTTTCCTCCCCCGAACCCTCACCGAGGGCCCGTTTGCCCCTAGAACCCGTAGAGGGGGTAACCCCCCTCTGTACTCCCTTGTGTGGAGGAGTGTGCATTCTTCTGGGGTGTAAAATTTTCATGTGGTATAAACACGGCTGAAAACAAATACCTTTGAATCAAGAAGATAATCAGGCTCCACAACCAACACCCTTCCCATCAATAAAGTAGTGATATGTTCCATCGTCAGTCGACCATGTGTTTAGTTGTCATTGTCAGTTCATCCATCCCTGATCACAATTTTTTTTTTGAGGAGGTCTGTGTCAAATATTTTTGTATTTAGTAGTTTCCAAATTCGAAATCCCTCCCACATCATTGTCACATTGTTCAGTACATGACATTGGTACCTTTTTGGTTGTCATCCCATCATCACAAGTTAGAGTTATTTAAATCCCAACAATAGTCAGTACCTTTCTAGTTCTAGATCGAAGTTCTGGGTGCTCTCCATAGAAAAGTAGATAAAAATTGGATGATGGAAATTGACATTGGCCTGATAGTTTCAAAACAACCCTCTTTATCTATCCTTCGCCTCAGCGGTGGTGGAGGTGGCTCCAAAGTAACTGGTGGAAAGCCCTGAAGCCTACGCGAACATCGGATCTGTCAGATCTGTTGATCTTCCACCTTGTGAAATTATCAACTGACACTCTAAGGTAAATATAGCGACAAAAACAGGGAACACACTAAAAATTACCTAAAGGAAAATCAAGCAATAAATAGAATGGCAGGAAGAACAATTACACAAATCAACACTAGAGAAACTTACCGGTGCAAGTGTAACTCGAACACGGAAACACCCTCTGGATATACTATGAAAAGTATGATATGATGTCTGCCTTAGGTACTGTGGTATAACCCCATAATCACCTGTGTAATTCCATACAAAAAGGAAACCAGGTTTCCATCTCACAATCAGTTACGAGACAGGTACAGTCGACAGTCGGGCTGATCGTAATGAGCACGATAGAAAAGTCTGAATCCTTTCAAGGGTACCGAAGGAAAATGTTCAGGAAGAAAAATGAGGATCCAAAATGGATTCGAGGTCCACGAAGCTCTGTAGTCAAATGTGATCAACAAATATCCCAAGAATGAACCTCAATATACGATCCCCACTACGCTTGGTCTGACTTTGGAGGGGTTATCTCCTCTACCTTTCCTCACATGAACTCATGTTTATACCCTGTGTTAGAGGGGGGTTGTAATACCCTTGTTTCTCCCAGTTTTTAAATATAACTATGACTGGCCAAGAGACTATGGCGAACTAAATATGTGTGAATGTTTGATTTGATGAACCTTTGTATAAAAGGGTCAATGTATTCATTTTTTGTTATTAATAGAAATTGGATATGTGTTGCACAAATGATGAAGGGGGGGGATTTTTCCAAGATAGACCATGGATGATATGAGAGAGGTGGTGAGGGAAACCAAGAATGGTTGAGATGATCCTCACCAAACTAGTACCTACTGGGTGTAATTTCTCAACATTCCTTTGACCCAGAAATGAATTACCATTTAGGTTGGTAATTGGAAGGCCATCCTCAAGAGTTAATGATGAGATGGGGTAGGGTACCCATATGTAAGTCTTTTAGGCTTGACCAAAAATTGATGATTTAGACCCATGAAACCTTACTGAGGAAGGAAAGAAAGGAGGTAATCCAGGGGGATAGAGAGAGATCTGTAAGGAAGAAGAGTAGAGAAAACTTTCTCTAGAAGAGAAGAGAGCATGTTTTTTTACTCTGGAGTTGAGAGAAAAGATGAGAAGCAAGATCATTTTTGGCTATAAGAAGACATGGGAAGGGTCTCTCTACAAGATAATAAATGAGGCTGATGAGTGATTGAGGAAGTGCTTGTGCAGACCACCTTACTTGGAGTAGAGAAAACCAGTTTCCAATTTCCTGTGGGAGGAGGAGAGTAAGCTCTGTCCCTGACAATCATGGATCAAGGAGAAGGAATATCTTTCAGATCATCATGGTCTAGCTCGGGGGTGGCCAGTGGTAAATACGTCAGGAGTGACTGTGCCTAGGGTTGGGAGGAAACAAACATCCCTTTCAACATTCGCTTCACATTTTCTTGTTCTGATAAGTATTTTCATACTCTGTGTAATATATTGGATTTGATGATTGAATGTCTTTGTTTATGGTCAAGTATTGTAGTATTTGAGTAGTTATTAGAAATGCTCATTTGCTTCTGTAAATTGCTATATTTACATGGTATTTGATTTACCTCAATTTAGTCGTTAGCGAGTTATGGGATGTGAATCCGCAGGAGAGTCGGGGTAGGATTAACTAAGACATCTAAGTCTTGCCGACCCTTTGAGTTTACCTTAGCCAAAATGTCAAGTTAAACTCTATGGGAGAAGGGAATTTCCTTCAGACTATCCACCCATGTGACCGAGGGCTCATATCCATGGCTTTAATCAAGTCTTGAATAAGAGCTGAGTGTAGCCCAAAATCTAAATATGATCCCATATGACCCAGGGTATGAAACCCCTTACGAATCCCGAAATGAGTGAAGCTACTTTGTCTTTGGGACTTCGGGTCTTATGATTCCACAATCCTCGAAAAAAACCGAAGGCTGGAGTCGTGAATTTCATGAGGGATGTAGATCTGGGAATATGGCGAAGATATCTCTCAGTCGTTAGATCAGACTTAGGAGGGGGTAGAGTTAAGTACTTCAGAGAAAATACAACCACGAGAGAATATGGGTGGTCTAGCAACGAAAATCCCAAATTCCAAAGTCGCAAAGTTAATATGGACTATTACGAATATAGGGATGCATGTCCACAAATCAATGACTATATGAAAGTTTGGGTATTCAGTGGTATAGGGACGCACAAGTTCCCCGGAGCTCTGAAAGCCAGAGTAAATCTTGGCCGTGAATGCTAGGTACACGTGGCGATGGATTGGGCGTGGTTCAGAGATTTGGAGCTCCAGAGAGAAAGCTGGAAGATACATGCCAAAATAATGAATTCTGAACTTATGAAGTGACATGGATCGTCGATCCTCAGATCCTTTGGGATCCCTCTCAACCGTCGATCTAATAAATCCATTGAGGACCCCTCTTAACTGCCTAACCAACCAGGAACGCATCATGGAGCGACACATGACCCTCTCTTGTCCCTTGTCGAATGTTTTTCGTTGGAATAGAGTCATTGGATGAAAGGATACTTGGAAAGAGATCCTATAGTCTGGAGACTTGGTACTCTGGAGGAACTTAGACAATAGTTTGCAAGGTGTGAAAACTCCCGAAGTTTCAAATGATGAAGTGAATCTCAATAGTTGATAGGTAGAGAACACATGGTGCTAGATATGAGAGTCTGAAGACTTGGCTCTTCGGGGGATTCACTATGTGAGGAGTTGGTAATATTTGAAGCCTGGAGTTGTAAAGAAACGAGAGCCATGGATCTACATATCCACGTGGAAAAACCTCGACCATGAGATTTGAAGGAAGATAGAAGGTCGTATGTCTAGGGATGATGTGGCACACTGACATCATCCTCAGTGACATGGATCTGCAGCTAAGATGCCACATGTCACTGAGATATGGACGATTCATATACCCCTTATTACTATTAGATAATGACACATGTCACACCCTAATGAGGACACGTGTCACCCCTGACCCTCACTGTGTTTCAACCTTTGGTTCGTGCCCACTTGGCCAACGTGGTTGGTAATATGAATGAGACTCCGAGAGTCTAGGACTTCAGGAGCTCGAAGGATTTGGGGTGTAGTGTAGTAGAGGGACGATCAATGTCGATCGATGAATGTCGAAAAAGGTAGAGCATCTATCGTCAATCTACAAATGTCGAAACGTTCAACGCCGATCATCGAACCCTGAAACATTTGATGTCGATCGCCTAAAACACGGAATGTCGGTTGCCGATTTTTTGAACGCCAAATGCTAAAAAAGGGACTTTCAACATAAAATGCTAAATGATGATCAACGAATTGCCAAGGCCATGTGGAGAGTTTTCGGGACTTCGGGGAGTAGGCGTGTAGTAAGAAAGGGGATGTTCAATTCTAAACGTCAAAGACCCCAACTAATAATGCTCAGATAACTTTAGGATTTTGTATCTTGCACACCAGAGCTCAAATTTTCGTGTGGTGAAGATTGTTAGAAAGATTGTGGCAAGCATTAGCCAATGGAGATCCCAAAATTAGGATTTGAGATAGTTAGGAAAAACAAAATTTGTTGCCCCATCTCTAGAAAGGGTATTTAGGGGTCAGGTGTGTTACAAATTGGTATCATAGCATGGAAACAAAACTTGGACTGCTTGGGCTCATGCACGAGTCACATAAAATATTATTAGATAACTTTATAGGGTAACACCCTACCTTACCCCCCTTCTATAAGAAACTTTTCTGAACCTTTACTGAAGAGAGGAACAAAACCTTCTATTGTTGATAGATGCATTGGGAACCTACATTGTATGTTTCTAATGTTTCCAAATAAAGAAGCTAACTTCACTTTGCAATCATATGTGTTATTCATGAATTGGTAGATTATTATCTAACATAAAATGTTTTTTCAGCACTCAAGCAGTCAGTGAACAACGAGAAAACTAGAACATAAGGAATGGTGACACACCATGAGTTGGGGGAGATATCCCACAATAGAGAGGAAGAATATGATGAAAGGAGGGTGATGGAAACCCGACCAGATTTGGACGAAACTGTAAGAATCCTCATGGAATAATTATAGGGTTATAAGGATGACAATGGAAAGATGATAAAGGAGAAGGAAAAGCAAACTGAAATTAATGCAGTCCTACTGCAAAGTCTATCATATATACAAAGGAAACTACAACATGGTCAAGTTTCCAGTCATGTGGACAGGCATCATACAATTAAAACTCCAAGTCTACCTGAGATACAAAATCATGGTCTGGAAAGTGTCGACACTAGGAGGAGCACCTCAAGGAAGGCCCAACATGGAGCCAAGAGACACTCATTGTAATGTCTCTCTGAGGACACTAAAAACTCCAAGGAATCTTCTAGAGGAAAAACTAGTTCCCACTATCAGACGAGAGGAAAGAAGAGGAAACATTCCAAGAGTCATGACCTTGAAGAGTTCAAGAAATCCAAACCGCCCACCTTCGATGGAGAGATTAAGAAGGGGGAAGAAGTAGAAGTTTGGATACTCACCTTGAAGAAGTACTTCAGAGTCCATGACTACTCTGACAACTTAAAGGCTCGAATAACCATTTTCAACCTGAATGGGACAACTTCCATTTAGTGGGAGGACCTTAAGAGTATGAAAGAAATCCATGAGAAGGACTTTTCATGGAAACAATTTGAGAAATACTTCAAGAAGAAAGTATCTTTCTGAAAAGTACTTTGATGGGAAAACCAAGGAGTTCTATGTACTCAAGCTAGGATAACTCACCATAGATGAGTGTATCAACAAATTTTTATTGCTGATGAGGTATGTGCCCTACATAAAGGATGAAAAAGTAAAGATGCTTTGATTTATTATTGGATTACCTTAGTCCTACCGGGACAAAAATGAGTTTGATGAGCCAAATACTTTAGAAGATACTATTAAAAAAACAAGCTATTTCTATGAGCAATTCAAGAATAAGACAGAACCCCATGAAGACTAGAAGAATAAAAAACAATCCGGTATTCAAGAAGAAGGGGTTTAAATCCTTGATATTTAAGAACCATGGGAAGAGCTATAGGTTGAACCTTCCTTCCAGAAGTGTGTATCCGAAATTTTTTCCATCCCAAAGTGGAAATAAACCATTCGAAGCAATTCCAAGTAAGATTGACAACACAAAGAGAGAACCCTTGAAATGTTGGGGTTGTGGAGAGGAACATATGCTGAGGTATTTCCCACATAGACAAGAGAGTAATAAGAGGGTCTACAATATCCAAGAGGATACCATAGTCAATTATGTGGCTAGGAGCATGCCACAAATTTATGCAACCTTGGATAATAGACAACCTGACCACCAAGATTCAGTGGTGGAGATGGAAGGTACAATTTCTAGCCATCATGTTTCCATTTTAATTAACCTTGGTTCTAATTTGAGTTATGTTTCCCCTCAAACTATTGAGAAATGTAAATTGCAACAATTTAAACATGTTAAATCATGGTTGGTACAACTAGCCACTGGAACCAAAAGAAAAGTAACATAGGTCATACCATCATGCCAATTTTTTATAAGTGGGTTGCTCACCCAAGAGAACCTAAACATACTTCCTTTAGGATCTTATGAATTGCTGATTGGCATCGACTGGTTGGCTGCCCACAAAACAAAGTTGGACTATTACATTAAAAATTTGGAGTGTGAAAATGAAGAAGGAAGAATGATAACCCTATAAGGGATTCAAAAGCCTTTCTAAGTGAGACAAATATCATCCCTTTGAGTGAAGAAGTATTGCAGAAAGGGATGTCCCTTATATGCGATACAAGTGCTCAACTCTGTTGAGAATGAAAAAACCATCCTAGAGGACCATCCCATATTAAGAGAATATAGACATGTATTCCCAGAAGAGGGGGCAGGTCTACCTCCAAGAAGGGATATTGAATTTTCAATAAAACTTGTACCAAGAGCGATGCCAATGTCTAGAAAACCCTATAGAATGAGTACACCAAATCTAGTTGAGCTCAAAATACAACTAAAGGAGATGTGGGACAAAGGCTACTTTTGACCTAGTGTGTCTCCATGGCGAGCTCCAGCCTTGTTTGTGAAAAAGAAAGATGACACACTCATATTGTGCATAGATTATAGACAACTCAATAAGACGACCATCAAGAATAAGTATCCCTTGCCAAGGATCGATGACTTGTTTTACTAATTAAGGGTTGCTACAATATTCTCCAAGTTTGAATTGGGGTATGGATACCATCAAGTCCGAATTAGAGATGAAGACATCCAAAAGAAAGACTTTAGGACAAGATATGGCCATTATTAATTTGTGGTGGTGCCATTTGGGCTTACCAATGCACCAACCACTTTTATGTTCTTAATGAATAAGGTATTCAGAAATTTATTGGATAGGTTTGTATTGGTTTTCATTGATGACATCCTAATCTATTCCAAGAATAGGGAAGAACACAAATAACATATCAAGGTAGTACTCTAAGAACTAAGAGAAAATCAACTCTATGCTAAGCTTAGTCAGTGTGAATTTTTCCAGAAACAAATCTATTACATAGGCCATGCTATTTCTGAGGAAGGAGTGGTAGTTGATCCTGACAAGATTAAATCCATCATGGATTGGCCTAACCCAAAGGATGTATCTGATATCAGATCCTTTATGGGCCTAGCAAGATACTATAGGAGGTTCATAAAGGGATTCTCCAAGATTGGTTTCCCTATCACCTCCCTTCAAAAAAAAAGGGGGTTAAATTCATTTGGACATCAGAATGTGAAGAAATATTTCAAGAGCTAAAAAACCTTCTAACAAATGCGACTATATTGAATATTATAGACCCAACCAAGGACTTCATTGTGTGTACGGACGCTTGCAAGGAAAGGCTTGGAGGAGTCCTTATGAAAGAAGGACATGTGATTTTCTATGAATCCAAAAAATTAAATGAGCATGAAGTCAATTATGTGACCCACGATAGGGAATTGGATGCCATAGTGCATTCTTTAAAAATGTGGAGGCATTACCTCTTAGGTAGAATATTTGTACTTATGACAGACCATAGTGGGTTGAGGTATTTGTTTGACCAACGAAAACTCAATGTGAGACAAGCTAGGTGGATGGATCTCCTTAGTGAGTTTGATTTTGAAATCAAACATATCAAAGGAATGAAGAATAGGGTGGTTGATTCCCTTAGTATAAGTATGAAAGTGGTTCACTTGGAATCTATAAGCGCCAATGAATCAGACATTAGAGAGAGAGTCAAAAGTGCACAAGAAACATATGTTTTTTTCAAGACCGTGACATCATACCTAAAGAAAGATCCCATAGGGATGAAGTATGAAGGCTATCAGATGCTTAATGATGGCCTGCTGAATTACAAGGGAATATTGCATATTCCAAATTGTGACGACTTGAAGAGGTTCATAATGGATGAACTACACAAAATACCATATGCTGGTAATCTTGTTTATGAGAAAATGATCACGGCCACTAGGAAACTATTTTATTGGCCCAGACTGAAAAATGGAATTCTTGTTACTTAATTAAGTGCTTAGAATGTCAGCAAGTCAAGGTAGAGCACTAAAACCCCACAGGGATATTGTAGCCCCTACCAATTCCTGAATGGAAATGGGAGACCATCTCCATGAATTTCATCACATGATTACCGAGAACAACCAAAAAGAACGATGCCATCATGGTAGCTATGGAGAAACTGAGCAAGGCTTCTCACTTCATACTTGTCAAGTCAACTTGCAAGGCAATAAAAATTTCCAACATTTTCATGAAATAGATATTTAGACTGCATGGTATGCCTATGGAAATTATATCTGACAAAGATGCAAAATTTACTTCAAACTTTTGCAAATCTCTGTTTGTGGGTTTTGAAACAAAATTGGTCTTTAGTACAACCTGTCTCCCTCAAACTAATGAGAATACAAGGAGGTTAAACCATGTGTTAGAAGACATGCTGAGGATGCATGTAATGCATCAACCCAATAATTGGGAGGACTACCTACTGTTGGTAGAATATGCCTACAAAAATGGCTATGAAGAGTCATTAAAAATGAGCCCTTTTGAAGCCCTCCATGGAAGACAATGCAACATTCCAATCAGCTGGAACAACGCAGTAGACTGAGTTACAATCGGTCCAGGTATGCTAAAGGAAATGGAATGGCAAGTAATTCAGATCAGGAAAAATATAATGATAGCCCAGGATAGACAAAAGAGCTATGCAAACATTAAAATGACTCTTAGATATTTCAAAGCAGGGGATCATGTGTATCTTCGAGTTAGACCCAGGAAAATCTCTTTGAGTATGGGAGCTTGTGCTGAACTGGAACCTCAGTATTGTGGACCCTTTGAAGTTTTGGATAGAGTGGGACCAATATCCTATCGGATGGCACTTCCTCCCATAGTGAATTAACATAATGTTTTCCATGTTTCTTTATTAAATAAGTATGTACATGATTCTAATCATATTATTGACTGGTGTATGATTCAGGTGGAACCCGAGGGAGAATTATTTCTAGAACCTCAATGCATAATAAACAGGAAGGAAACCCCACCCAGGAACAAAACCATTGCACAGTTCAAGGTGCAGGGAAAACACTTTGGCCTAGATGAGGCTACATGCGGAATGGAGGATGCCATGAAACAAACATATCCATTTTTGTTTACTTCTATACATACAGAGGACGTCGAAAGATATAACATCGAGGACGATGTTCCTTTAAGGGGGAGGGGATTGTAATACAAATGTTTCCCCCAGTTTGTAAATATAAATATGACTGGACAAGAGACTATGGCAGACTAAATATGTGTGAATGTTTTATTTGATGAACCTTTAT